>APFE030420294.1:15361-39379 GCA_000404065.3 Pinus taeda | reverse complement strand
ATTAAGGGAGGGACATTACAAATTTTTTATGTTCACATAAAGGAACAACCATCCATTGAAATGCATGGATACCTAATTGTTGCAAACACTAGTCTAGTAGGATGTCCTTCACATACATATGTCATTCAACTCCTTGATGAATTCTACCTTAATATAAAACTTCATTTCTCAGAGTTTACAACTAATATGGTCCATTCAAGTGCATCAAACCAACACATGGCCTATCCTTCAAAGTGTTAAATAGATTCCTAACAAAGGTCAGCAAACTAAAGTAGAAAAATTCATTATCAAGGGAACATGATAAAGGGGCACGCATGCCTATTGATCTAGGTGGCTCTGGAGAGGCTCAAAAATCAAATTCATTCAAGGATTTCATCAAGACCAAGAGCATATTGAAGAGCTCGTCATCCTAATTCCAACGATGTAGATGACACTTAAATCCAACTTTATATGTGCAAGTTACTAGCAGACAAAGTTCAAGCCAAAAGGAGTAGGATTTTTGTTGCCAGCTAAATTTAGAGCATAGCTAAATTTGGAAGCCCAACTAAATATGGTGGAAACTCTAAATTTGGCGACCACTAGCCGAGAGATAATTTAGCACTTATTGACAACTAGAACTAGTTAATTTGGTGACCACTAACCAAGAGATAATTTAGCACTTATCAACAACTAGAACTGGTTAATTTGGTGACCACTAGCCGAGAGATAATTTAGGACTTTTCGACAACTAGAACTGGTTAATTTGTCGCTCGCTTAATTTTTCCAGTGATTCTTGAAAATCCAGCCGACATTTTTGATTTGCTGGTATCAAAATAAAAATAAGAAAGATAATTAAAAAATGGGGTGGAGGGCCACCAACCCTGCCACCACCCCACAATCATGTATTAAAAAGTATGTTAATGGATTGCAAGTCTGACCCGAGACCCTGATAGATCGTGCCGACAACCATACCATCTATATGGATAGGAGTGGTCTGAACCTACATTAGCCAAGTGGTCAGCCTAGCTACCTATAGTCCAATCAAACAAACTGTCAAACTAACCACAATAGAATGCCAAAATAAGCATTAAAACACTGAAACAAACCAATGCGATGAGGATAGAACCATCGATCGATCATAACCATCAGCCCTAAATTAATCCCACCAACTAGGCCAATATATGAGCTTTGGAATTAACACAATTTTTTTTATATAAAAACATGTTTTTTTCACTTGCTAGGCAAGACCAACAGAAATAGAGCAGAAATGAGAGCATAGAGGCTGAGACAAGAAGGGTCCTACATAGGCATTATTTTTTAGGTAGAATATTCTGCAAAATATTCCAGGAGAATATTTCAAATTCCAATGGAATATTCCTACAACAGAACCTTGAGGAATCTAAAAGATTCCTTGGGGCCCAGATTTTTATAGAGTCAGGAATATGCCAAGTTTATACTCATATGAACCAATTTCTCACTAGGAGTCTAATTGTGTAGTTTGTTTCTTCATCTAAGTAGTCAATTTTATGCCCATCTTCAAATTAGAATCTTGTGTGGAATCTAAAAGATTCCCAGGGAGCCTACATTTGACTGAGACAGAAAGGAGTCGTGTTTATACTCAAGCTTCACAATGTTTTGCTAGGAATCAGATGGTGCAGATGGTTTTCTTATCTAAGTAGTCAATTTTCAAGCCATCCCCAAATTTAGAGGTATAAGGTGTATTTTTTCCATGTATTAATTTGATTTTATTGTTGAGGAATAAATAGGCCTCCCCACTTCAAGTAGTGCCTAGAGACGTAGTCCACATTGGACAAACTTCGATATCAAGTTTTGTGTGTTCCTTGTCTTTATGGTTTCCTTTTATTTTCCTGTTCTTTAAAGTGTATGCACATGCGAGTTTCGTGCTCTTTTTACATGAAAATTTGAATACATCAATAAAGTAAAAGATCATGGATCATGTATCTAGTTATTATGAATATATGCCATTTTCATGTGACATAGATGTAAATGCAACACACTCCATCTAATGAAGATACCATATACAAAATTTTCAAGGACTAATACATCAACTTAAACATGATACTATAGACTTGCTACAACATGTGGATCACATTACAACATGGTTGTGAGTCTATTTTATTTCAAACATTCACACAATTTTACATTTTTTGTCCATCACCTTTCAACGTTTGTTGTTTCCACAACCATTAATCTTTGTTTCCATAACGTTTCAATAGGAATTGTCACCTTCTTTCCTTCAGCCAAACTCAAAATATTCTTTTGTTATATCTAGGACCTTTCTATCCTCTCTAATGCAAACTCATCATTCCACTCCAAAAATTATCCTATAACTAACACTTGGATTTGTCAAGCAATAACAATGAAACTCACTTCCACATTAGAGAGTGCCCATGCTACTCTCTTCACCTAAAGAACTATCATCATATAACATTTTGAAAACAAACATACCACTAATACCTCAATTAAATCGTGAACATGTTGTGCTCCAGGGTCTAACATCAATCTGGCCATGAAGACTAAGTAATTGGTCATGAAGACTAATTAATTGGTCACCGTATGGACCTACTTCCATCTATCGAGATACATGGGTGCGATCTATTATTATCGCTAGGTATCTAGGTAAGTAGTCTAGAAACAAGATGTATTCATCTCAATCTTACATTTTCAATGTACATGCCAATTAGGACTTATGATGCACCACTTAAAAAACCATTCATGTAGAAAAATATTGTATCTAGAACTCATTTCTTTCTACTGCACTTCTCACTTAGTGGACTCATGAATGATATTTTCATAAAAAAAAAACTATTCCAACTGTTATCACTCAGGTTGTTCCCTACTTCCTGTAGGGAATACGACCGAGGTAACCACTAACCAACCTTTTCGCTGCAGGTCCTAGCCTACCTGCAACCAGAGAGGGCTCTCTCTTTGAAATTTAGCTTTGTTGTGGAGTATTTTAAGCTAGTTATGATGAACAGGGTTTGGTTTTAAGTTTGTTGGATGGTGACCTCAGACAGAGCTGGGGTGCAAGTATAAAATGGTTTTTTCCATTGGGCAATGGAGTCACTGAAAGTGCAATCGTTGAAAGAGTTTCTTGGTGAAAAGGTAGTGTCACAGAGCAGGATAAGCAAGCTAGGAACAATTTTCAAATCTGGAAATGATGGAATGAAGTCAGGGAATAAAAGGCAATAAAGAATCTTTCATTATGATGGCAGAGGGAAAGTGTATGAATATTGTGCAGGAGCAATTAATAATTCCTAAACAGTATTCAAAATGGAAGAATTAGTGCAAACATGAGCAATTAAGAATTCATATTTATGACTAATCCTGAAGAAAACATAATTAATCGAAGAGATTGAACACAGGGTGCATTTAAACAAATCCTATGATATTCTTCTTCTCTGTTATCAAGATTATGAAACATACATGGAATTTACGAATATAGAGAACATAAAACACAGTTTAGTATAACTTATTGTTCCATAGAATGACACGGGAATTCTGTAACAGGTCCCAGAACATCCAATCCACCTTCAGATGATTCAGACACAGTGAACTTCAACGGAAATTTGTATTAATACAGTCTGATATTTTATAGCGCAGTTCAAAAAGAAAATCACCAACCAACAATAATACATCTCTTTGACAAATATATATAGGAGTTTACAAAATATCCCATAGGGAAATATCTGGACATCAATATATCCATCTACTCTGACATAATCAATAACTATTTGTGGAAAAATCGCGCAGCATTAACCGAGAAATTAAAATCTCTTTACTCATTGTAGCAGGTGTCCTGTGTGCTGTTGACCTTTTGACTCTGGCAGTCGGTGGATGACCGCTTCCTTAATGTGTTGTCCCGTAGTGTTGTCCTGTGCTACCTAGTCTGCGCTTTTGAATATTTTAGCGTGAATTTCACCCACTGTCAGTTTGATTTTCTGGTAGCTGAGCCATATAATGCAACTTGCATGTTGTGCAGACAATGTACAAGAAAGGAATTAAAATTACTTCAGAATCCCAAGCAGGCTTTGCCACCATTCCTCTGTTGGTAGTTGATGTTTTCTTAATTTGAATAATATTTCATCAGCTTCAGTGTATGTGTAATAATTCGGCCAAACTGGAAAAATTGTGCTACCTCATGCTCTATGTAAAACAAATCCTCCAGTTTATCATATAAACTCTACCCTGTGGGAGGGACTGCTTCTTCTGTGCTGCTTGATGATGCTGTGATTTGATTTTGTACATAGGTACTCAGCCTGTTTGCATATTGTTCCTGTTTTAGCAGCCTTCCAGTGCTAGTGACTAGGCTGGGTAAACCTTTGGTTTGTAAATTTGAAAGCCTCTGTCTAAAAGAATTTACCTCTATCTGCATTTCTTGGCACTTTCTTTCTATGGTTTGGACAAAATTTCTCATGGTCAACACCTTCTTGACTCTTACAATAGTCTCTGTTATATTCTGGATGTTCAGTGCTGCCAGCTGGTCACCAGTACGAGTATTCAAAAAGTGAATCAATCGATTGGCTTTCTCAGGCTTATCTTCCAATAATGTTATGGCCTTATGGGTTTCATGCTGAGCTACAACCATCAATTCTATTTGATCAAAAATGGTTTGTATTGTTGTCCATTGATCAACAAGAGATTGGCCAATTTTATTCCACAAAATTGTTTTTATCTCAGTCAGGGTTCTATGGAGAGTGAGGTCTTTCTCCAAGGCCTTTATCTTGTTTTCTAGGGCCTTTACTTCCCTAGTCTTCTCAGCAACTGTCATCTTTGATTTATCATAACTAGCCTCAATTTTGGCTAGCTTTTCTTTGGTTTCCTTCATCTTTGCCATTTGTAATTCTAGAGCCTTAATTTCTTTCATCATGGCCTCCATGCTCAAGCTGGCCTCTTGCACTGCTGCTGTTGTAGTTGCTGAAGTTGAGGCACCTACTGCTGAAGTTGAATCTGGGGGAGGTGTTGTTGTAGTCACTGTTGCAGGAGGAGCTGTAATTATTGGAGCTGTTTGGGATGGTTGAGGGGCCAACTCTGGTTGTTTCCCTCGTTGAGCTTCTTCCAATGCTTTCTCTGTTTCTAATATCCTTTGATTCATCCTCATAAGTAGACTAACCACATCCTCTACTTCATGTTGTTGCGCCACTTCTGTAGTTTGAGGATGTATGGTGACTGGCAGCTTCATTTGTTTTCTCAGTGCTGCTATGTCTTCCTCCTTTTTTTTGATTAAGGCATGTGTGCCTTTGGGATCTTTGGGATCATGTCCCAGCTCTATAATGATTTCTTCCAAGGATTTTATCCTATCATCCTTGGCCAATGATGAGGCCTTTTCCAGCTCTAACTGGGCAGAAGTATTGTATATATAGTTCTGCAATCTATGGGCCAATAGAGCCTTATCTGCTAATGTGGAATAAACCATTTCTCCTGCCTGCTTATGTAACTCAATTTGGTCTATTGGGTGTATATCTTTCGCCAGGACCTCCAGATTGGTTCTGATGTAGTCTGCAGTTGACTGTGGCTGCTATGTAGTAGGTCTGAAGTGAATGAGAGTCATCTTCCCTTCTTGCATATCATATGCTGCCATCAGTCTCTGTTCATTCGTCGGTGCCATTCTCATTAACTGATTGTAAAGCTGAAACCTTATTGGCTCGTTTCTAGCTTTGATCTCTGTAAATGCTCATTTGATATCCGAGCCTTTTTGGGTTTGCTGTTTGGAGAATGAAACCTCCCCACCTGGTTGTCTCTCTTGCTCCTGCTGAAAGGAGCTGGCCGATATTTCCAAAACAGGAGGGATCTACTATTCAGAAGTCCCCTCACCCCTGATATTTCCTATGGTTTCTTCTGTGATTTCCTCCTCGGCATAGGGGTTTAGCCTCTGTCTATTTTCCCCTTGCTGGTCTGTGGATGCCCCTGTGGGTGTGCCCTCTGTTCTGTCTCTCTTTTTACCTCTTTCCTCATTGTGAGGAGTTTGCAGCACAGGGATTTCAGGTGCCTTTGTTTGTGTTAAAGGGCTTTGTTCTTGACCCTTTTCCTGAGTTGAGGACGACTGCTCTTCCATTGTGCTTTGTTGTTCTAAGTGCTCAATGTCCTTGCCCTTTCCTGCAGGCAAAATGGTTTCTTTAGTTGGCTGTCGTGAAGATGTACCTGTTGATGTGCTTGCTCCCACTGGTTGAGGCTGTGTGAAGGTGACCTATGCAACATAATCCAGGTCAATTCTTTTCTCAATTTCTTTCATATCTTTCTCCAATTTTTCCTCTCCAGTAAGCTCTTCATCATCTAATATGCCCTCTACCCATTCTTATTGATTGGAATATTGTTCAATGTAGGGGATTGGCTGGTGCACATATCCTGAAAGCCTATGTTTGATTCTTCTAAGGCTTATGAAGTGTTCAGGGTCATATGGTGCCCAGTAAAAGCTTTGTTTCAACATGAGTTCTTGTCTCAACATATTTTCTACATCCTTCCATGCTTCTTCCCTTTTGTTGAAAACAAAGGGACCCAACTGGTGTCCGATTTTAAGCTGTGCCTTCTTGTTTTTCCCATGGAAATGAGTCAAGTCTGTATTACTGAACTACCTGAAATACTCCAAGGCAAAAAGTCTCATGGGGACATATCTTGGCAGCTTATAGGGGGAAAACTCACACCCATAAATTCTGATCACTGTATGGTTTTGGTAGAAGTACCAATCACCAATGTTGTAGCCCTTTGAAATATGCAAGATTCTTTGCATTTCAACAGTGAGTCTGGTAGGAGGAGTCACCATTAATAGGCAAGTGGCTGGGTATATGATCAGGTCAATAAACTCACAATATGTGTATGGAGAATAGTGGACTTCATGGAAAACTGAGGTCCAATAGATGACATATCTCCTCTCTCCTTTTGGGTCTAATCTCCTGAGAGGAACCTTGAAACTATCTGGGTGATAGTACAACAACAGATGGTAAATGTAGGAGGTGTATTTAAACACTCTTTCTCTCTCCATCATCATGAATTGTTCATGTATTTTGTTTGCTATGAAGGTGGCATATTCATACATGACAGTAGGGGGCTGCCCTGGAGTGAATATGGTTAAGAGCAGAAATACAGTCTCATCCACAAATTCTCCTGTTTTGCATCCTAGAATGTAGGAAATCATATCCACCATGAGCTTGCCTGTTTCATTAAACGAGGCTTGATGATAGGGAGGAGGATGATCATACTGGCACTGTGGATCCATAAACAGCTGACTAACTCTTAATATTTCTGCCTTAGAGAGCCTTGCACCCTGATCAAGCAAGATTTTCATTGTAAGGGGAACCAGAGGCTGAGGAGGCCCAAGTTCAGCATTTCATTTATGGATTGAGGAGTGATATAGAATAGTACAGACCCATCTGGACTGAGAATTGCTCTCAGAGTGGGGTCATAGTTTGCATGACATAAATGAATGAAGTCAGGCAACACATTGACTGATGGGAGATAATATATGGGCATACTGGATTGCCAAATTCCTAGAATATATGTGTTATTTCTGTGATTATTTCTGAATTGGCACACAGTTTTGAGGTGAGAATTAAGGCCCATCATATCCTTGATCTGGAAGTCTCTGCTGCCAAAGGTAACCATTCTAAGTCCATGTGTGGAGCATTCAAAGGAGCAATGTTCAAGGCTACTGGAGTCTCCATATCTTATACTGCTGGTATTGATTGCAATATAAGTGTAAAACAGTAATAGGAAGTAGAACTTAGGCTATGAGGCTATTGCCAGGAGTATGAAAACTGATTTTCTACTTCAAACCAACCTCAATGTATAGAGTTTATGGTAAAAAACAAAGTTGCAGTACTCAAACTGCGTTTTTTACATAAATTGGTTGAAATTGCAGGCTCTGTGGACACAATGCCGAGAAAATAGAATTGAATTTTGCCCGAAGGGGCACAAGTTTGTAGAGGGAAAAGGAAACTGAGGATTCCCTTTAGGAAACAGCTTACAATCAACGAAAACACGGCGCTGGAGTATTTTAACTCAATGATTGGGCAATTTCTGTAGTTTGTAGGTGAATATGGACTCACAGTGTGTTGCAATGGCTCATTTGCAGAGGGAATAACTTCAAATTGGCAGGTTCATTTTGAATTAGTAGCTCCAATGGTGTTTGTAGTACAGTGAGCGATAGGTAGGACCACCGTTGGGAGGAAATTATGGGTTCTTTTTACAATTTTTAGACAGAAAACTTGAGAAACAGGGCTTTCAAGCTGGAAAATGGATAAATACCTGTGTCCAGGGCGCCGAGGATGGTTAGCAGGCACAACTTGGGCTGCGGAATTGAGCTATGGAGTTGAGTTGGCAGGTTGGTGACAGTATAAGCTCCAGAAGTAATTCAACAGTGAAAGAGCATGCACGTTCTTTGCAGAGGCAACAAATAGAAATAAGCGTAAAACAGTCATTTTCCTGACTTTTTAACCAAATTTGGACCTTTTGGCGCTTTTCTCGAATGACGTCATCATGACGTCCCTTTTGTCGTATAGTGGGTACGACAGATGACCTGGAAGCTGACGTATGTGCTGACGTGGCATATGACACGGTGGCGGGGTGGTGACATCAGCGGATGACATGGCGGCAGGTATAGTGCAATGGCAGTGATGTGGACACAATGTCATGTGGTGACATAAGCAAGCGGGGAGGGCGGTAAGCAGTTTCCATCGGACCGCCTTTGGTACGGGAGTGGTAAGTGTCAGAGGTGGCCCGATGCAATAGGAAGGGGACAAGTGTCCCGGCGTACGACGGTGAAACCGTCGACCATCGGGTACTAACGTACCGTTACAGAGGGGCGCCCAATATGCATGAGAACCGTCGGATCTGTGGGGGGTGATCCGACGGTGGACGGGAGGGAGATGTGAGCGAAGTTTAGTAGAGAAGCGCGTACAACAAACTTTGATTTTTGAGTAGTTTGCGGGCGGGTTTACACCTTAGGTTATAGGTTTAATATGTGTTCGGCGCAGGACTATGGTTATTCGCTTAACCAAATGTTAAACGAAATCCAACATGAAATGTATGCGCGGAGGGTAATAGGGTATAGTTGGTGTGTGGGGGGGTTGGAAATAGTTATTAGCCTAACCAAAGGTTATATTAACCCTGAATTTTCGACGCGGAAGGGCTAATGCTAAGGCCCCAAATGGACCTAGTATTTCCCTAACTCATTTTATTTGGCTGTAATTGCCAATTGGAGGGGATATTTAGATTTTTTGGGTTTTAATATAGTTTTTTCTAGAATAGGGGTGGGGAAATTATTTAGGGAGCTATACAATAGGGTTAGATGTTAATATGAGTTTTATGGGATGGGAATGAATGGAAAAATGTTAAAGAGATGAAAGAGTATGGAATGACCCTTTTTACACAAGAAATGTGGTTTCTTTTCACTAAGTCAACTCAGATGTCAACTTGGTTTTTAATAAAAATGGAGTGAAACTGGACTCTTTGGGAAAATCCCAAGGTCCTTGGGGGAATGTTAGTGAATGACTTCTGGGGGTATGAGAGGGGAAGTTAGTCATGCTTCCAGTGTTGTACCACCAAATAACTGCCATGGTGCCAATTCATAAATGAGATGCGTCCTTGACAAGACAAAAAGTAATGATAACCTTGTTTCTGCAACCTCAAACTACCTACCCAGCCTAATACACCTAACATTCTTTCTTCCTTTGGATTGGGTGCACTTGAACTGGCAAACCCTGATTGTTTTCTTTTTCTTTTGACTGTCCTCCTATCTAAATGTACCCTTATCTCTTCCAAGGGCCCAGATTAAGTAGTTGGGCTCCTTAAGTTCTCTACCTAGCTACTCATCTGCCAATCTTGAACTGTTTGGACAGATATTCTTTCTCTATTCTACAATAGCAATTCAAACATGGGATGGTCCAGATTGAACTGTTGGGCCATCCATCAAATGTAATAAGCAGTAGTACCTCCACATGGTGAACTTGCAAAATAAGATAGCAGTGGCATTTTGACTGGCCACTTTCCTGGTTTTTGGTTTGGGGTTCATTTTCACTATTTTTTCTTCTGACCAATTAATTTTCTTGCCTTTTGATTATTCTTTTAAGGCATACCCTCTTTTCATTTTTTTACTTCTCCTTGGCTGCATACCAAATATGGAACCTTTGCAGAATGCAAGGATGAACATATTTAGCACTTCCACTGTCAATCATGAAAAATGAAACCTATTGATATAGGAACCTAACACCAACATTAAATGTATTAGCAAGAGATAATAACATGGGACATGTATATCATTTTTTTTTTCTCTACATTCCTTCAAAAGCTCCTCATTGGTCCATGATCCACTTATGCAACACATCCTCTACATTAACCTGAATTTTAACATTATCATCCACTATGAATTGTCTTTGGTCATCTTTCTCTTTTCCAAATTCATTTTTTGTCTTGGATTAAGTTAGAGTAGATAATTTTAGCAAAACCACTACATTGAGTTAGCTACATTGTATGAAAATGCTTCTAATTCCAAATTATTTATGAGTATCATCATTAACCTATTCTTATTTGGAGTTTTCAAGCAAGAAATTATTGTAATCCATTCTAACAAATTGCATAATTCCCATATTGAGTTGCATGTGTCTCTTTACAAACTCCAATAAAATTTAAAGTCACGACTCACCAAGGATGAATGCAATGTGGCTAAGAGGTGACCTCAATTTTTTAGGACTTCTTCAACTCAATTTTTCTTTCTTTCGCCCAATGAAACGTCATTGAATATGGGATTGCCTAAAAATCGTGCAAAATTACAACTTTGGCCTTATCTAGACTGGCCAATCCATAAACCTCTAACAACAAAAAATATATCTATGACAACAGCAACCCACTTCTAGAATAGTGTAGTTTGAGCCTTTCTCATTACATCATATGCTCGATTTTCTATACAAAAACCCAGTTCAGGCATTTGTACATGATTATATCTTGAAATATTGACTCAACAAATAGAGGTCTCATGGGGTTTCCAAAGCTTCAAGGGTGTAGACTTGCATGATCATCTTATGCCTAGACCACGACAAAGTATATGATTGAGTTATGGGTCTCCCTACCATTATTCCTAAGAACCTTTTTCATCCAAACATCCTTGTCATAATCCTTCAATTATTCTTATAACAAGACATTGTATTCATTAATCTGCAATGCCACACAAATCACATGTTTGGCATCAGTTGCTAGTTGTATATTTCTTGAATCTTTTAAATCGTTGGTCTCCCTCTTGAGTGAATCGAAGATTCAGAGAAGAAACTTTAGGTAAAGCCACCAGAAGCTCGATTATGAACTACTCATTTTTTTATTTCAATAAGCAATCCTAATTCTCCCACTAAACAAAATAAATAATAATTTGGTAATTCAAGCAACTGCTCCCCCAATTCTTTGACTTCATCATTGAGGCCCTAAGAAGAAATGATTTGACAAACAATAACATTAATATATTACAAAGGCCACTCCCATGAATACCATGTAGAGGACGATGCCAATACCCATGCTCTAATAGTATTGTGATGTCTCTGTTGTTTTTGTGAACCATCTGAAAACCCTTCATGGCACTTTGTCATAGATTATAACATGTACCAACATTGACAATATGAAAAATGATTATGGGAATTAGAAAGTGACTACCCACTAGTTGTTTGGTGTATTTAGATAATCAAAAAATAATATTCTTATATGGGAAATCAAAGTGTTGAGTATGAATAGGAAAACAAGTTTGAATTAATTTATTTATATTAGCAAAATTAAAATATATAATTTTTAAAATTTTTATATAATATAATTATAAATTCAATTTAAAAAATAATAACCACACACACACACATATATATAATTTTCTAAATATTTTAATTATAGAAAAATAAAGAAATATTAATCACAAATATAAGAAACTACAAAATATTATATTTGTGTATTTAGTTAAGGTAACATTTAGTAAATATAAACTATATTTATTAGTGGAAAATAACTAATATTTTATTTGTGTAAATTATCTTAATATATATTAATTTTACAAATATATATTTTAATGTATTAAAGTCATTATTATAATAATAATATATAAAAATTAAATTAGTATAAATTTATAAATAAAAATAAAAAAAAGCAAACATAATATAAAATAATATATATGAAATAAAATTAAATGATTAAAAAAACAAATTGCAGAATATTTAATAAATAAAATTTACACAATGAATTTATATTGTTTAAATAATAGTTAAGTAAAAATTAACCATAATAATGATATGATTATTTTTTAAATTTCAAAATAAACCGTAATAAAATAAAAATGAAAATAATGATGATTGAACTTTAAAGAAAATTATAATTTAATAATGATCAAATACATAAATGATATGAAATTTATATCATTCTATTTCAAAAAAAAATAGAAAGAAAAATGTTCAAAATGAAAACACAAGTTATTGAATTTGTTTAAGCGGAGCATTTGCGTTTATTTTTTTGATTCTATATATATATATAGATATAGATATATATATAATTAATTTTATAATTTATATAAATTTAACTACTTAAAATTTATATTTAAATAAAAATTTATCATTTTAAATAAATTTGATTGAAAATATATATTTTAAAAAAATATTAATATTATGCATAAAAAATTGTTTATAATTTAATTCGTTCATCTGCATCTTGTATGAAATTGTGAAGGAGACGTGGGAGATATGGAAAGCCTAGTAAAACAAGGCCATAACATAGATTCTTTAAAATTCCACACACGCTAAGTTGAATGTGGATGTCCGCCAGAAATGGGATCATTCCATTCGATTTCGGTGTGTGGATGTCTAACTACGTTCACAAAAATGTGGTAAACTGCCAAAAGTAGGAAAGTGAAATGGATTTCATGGATGACTTGGGTGCGCACAAGTCTAACCACGCTATCTTGAAAACACAGAAACTGCCAAAAACGGTAATCATCCACATTGGCAAAATTGAAGGGATATTGTTTATGTGGAAATTATTTAAACTTTGACTAAAAAAAAACCTATTTCAAGTTAGAAAACTTGTATATTCCAAATATCATGAGGACAAGAAAATATAATGTGTTTAGGTAGTCAAAATTATGTGTTTAGATGGTTGAAACTACGTAGGGAAGAAGATAGACGAGTGAGACAATATATAAATGATTTACTCTTAGATTTCCTAAATGATCTAAAGTCATCTGGTTTTAAACAAAGACAAATTGTTATTGGTTCATAATGGGCAATGTTGTAGTTTTTTGTTTTCATTCACACTACCTACCTGCTTAATAAGATAATAACAAAATACATCCCTATCACAAATTTATACCTCTAGTTTTAATTTGGATAAGCCTATTTCAATAACCCAAGTTTAATTTAATTGCAAATTTTTAATTATTTTGAAAATCTAACCAAAAAAATCAAAATCAAACAATTAACTTTGATCTTATCTATTAAATTTCCAGAATATTTCAAAATTGTATTCTTTCACAGCACTAATCCATTTCACACTGGTTCACATTCGTTATCAAGGCCACTATCATGCATACCAAGTGGGAAGATGCCAATACCCATTTTTTGAATCCTTGTGATGCCTCAAGGTTTCCCGTGGATCTTTTGAATATCCTTACTCAGATTTTGTCAATCAAAAAACAAGTTCTTCAATCAACAACTAGGTTTTCAAATTGAAACAAGAATTCTATTTCTCATGTTTTGCTATGATAAGAGCAAATCATGAGGATTTTTTATTAACATATCATCCACTTTAAATCCAAAATATTGCTCGCTTGATTCCATGCTCACCTAGTGATGAAACTGTCTCTCTTGAAATTTTGCATGAAACGAACTTCTATAACTAGGTTTGACTTTTTCTTTGACCAGTCAGATTCTCGAATTCTATGTTCTTTCAAGTAAGCATGATAGGTGGATATCCTTGCACTCGAAATTTGGTACTCATCCGTGTATCATGTTCATCAACAAACTCTTAGGAACTTGTTCAACCTTGGACTTAGCTGCAGAAATTCTTATGAGCTATAGAATATGCACATTTTGGTAGCCGTAGTAATATTTCAATTAATTTCACAACGAAATTATATATTACAAGTTGTGAATAAGTGATACCTTATATTATAGTTGAGGATGACCTAGATGACTTTATAACTTATAACATAAAAAAAACATCTATTGAATAAGTGAAAAGAAAGGGGAAATGTGCGAAATGAAGACAGTTTTGGGATTCAACATTCCCGCACGCTGAAAATGAAACATGTCGTCATGCAATAAATTTCAAAAATGAAAATATGCCCTGTCACTGAACTGTCTTTAATGCTTGGATTAAGACATCTAAGATTTTTGGTGCTCCCTCACTCTATACATTGAGTGACCATCTAGGCTTACTCATTAAGAGTTTTCTTTGCAATCCAACTTAATCTTCAGTCTAAGAGCCTTACTATTTTCCCTAAGTTTTTGATTCCTTTTGTACTAGTAACACATTCTTAGAAAAATGGTATCATTTTGAGCTTACTACTTCATTTTCCTTTTTTTATATGACTATTTAATACTTCTAATTCATAACATTCTTATTTTAGAGTATTAACATGAATTTCTTGCTCTGCTTGAGAAGTGATATTGATCTTTGGATTAGCCATAGGAACACCATTATGTAAAGGACTTCATAAAACTTAGCTTCCAAAGGAGAATTTACCTTTTTCCGTGCCCTTTGTTTTAAAGTCTCCAAGTAACCGTAGACCTATTATTAAGCAAGATCGATCTGAGGGATTTTCCTTGCTAGACTTTGATAAGATGAAGGTTTTTCTATTACCTTTGTCTCAAAATTGTTTCCTTTTTCAAGATCAACAATATCTATGGGTTCTTCAATTTTTTTCTCATTTGGATGCTTATAAATCCTTTTTCTTCTCCTTAATTCAAGCTCCACTGCTTTTTACATGGTTTTCCTTTTGTTGCCTTGTTTATGCATTTTTCATTGGTTCTCCTTTACCGTCTCTGATTGTTTTTCATCTTCAATCAATTTCTTTCATCTAATGTTACCTTGATTGTTTTTCTCTTTTACTTCCTTCAAAATTGACTCAGTGGAACATCATCTTTTGTTTCATCGTGTGGAATTACCATCTCTATTGGTTCATTAACACCCTTGATTTCATTCATTGTAATCTGAGGGTTAGGGTTTTGAAGAACCCTACATCTACTCTTTTTGTTATTTCTTACCTCTTCCTCTTTAGGAATTTCTATGGAATTATTTTGAAAAAAAAATAATTCCAATTATCACCAATAGTCTTTAGGTGTGTCTCAAAAATATTTTTTGCTGGTCTATGGTGATACATATCCCTTCTAATATTCCTATATTCTCTTTGTTTATTAAAATCCATCTCTTTGAGGCTTCACATAAAATAATATGGTGGGTTTACCTCCTTCCCTTTAACAAAATGAATCGATGATCTGGCATGGTACAAGAGTAGGGTTCCAACTCTACCTTCACAAATGAGAAATATCTGAAGTGCTAATAATAAATTTCTAAGTTTAGATTTGATTTTTGTGACTCGAATTCCTTTCTTGAAAAATAAAGTATCCATACGTGGATTACGTAAGAAAGTCTTTCACCATTCATCCTTAAGTCTTTGATTTTTAAACCAACTTTCACTGCTTCTGGGGAGTTTCGTTGCTTCAGCTATGAAAGGCTATGTGATTGTTAAGCTTATATCTCCAATTTTGGCCTCCACACCATCAACGACCCTGGAAAATTCTCTAGTGACTTTAGCTTCATAATCATCAAACTTTTCAAAAAAATTAAGCCATCTTGCGTTTTGCAACTGATCTTTGACTTATGGATAGGCACTAAGGAATTTTGTTCCATTCTGCTCATATCAGACAATAATGCCCATTGTGGCAGGGAATTCGTGCCCCAAAATTGCATCTTTTGACATGGATAGATGGAGGAATAAGTGATGAAATGGAATGAGTTGATGGTGGCAGTGTTGGAGTAAAACAAGTCATCAAATTGATGGTCGAATTTCAATATGATTCTTCCTTCCTTATTAATGATTCCCCAAAATTCAATAGCTCTGGTTTTATAGGACCGTTGGGACTTGGGGAATCTTGAATGATTTTTATGTGATGCAAGATATTTTTGACATGATGGAATGTGATATGAGTATGAATGATGGAATAAGGTTATAAGTAAGGTCATAATTAGGGTCATCATTTCAAAAATATGTATCATAAACATTTGATAAGCTCATAAATATATGGTGTCCTTTAATGAAAATTTATTTAATATCCTATGTGCATATATTTTGATGTACTCTCTTCCCTCTTCTCGTAGGTTCATGATGCCTTGTAAATGCTTGTTGGTTGAAAAAAATTCATGTTTGTCACTAGCTGAAGAATGTGAAATGAGCTACAAATTGTTGCAATTTTGCAAGTGTATCTTCAAATTTATTATTTTCTTTGAAACTTATTATTGTTACTAGAGGTTGATGCTTTTTTATGATGTTGATGGATGCTAAGAATTCTCTTTAAAAGAGGAAAAAAAAAAAAGCTTCAAGAACTTTATTATGACTTCAAAAATATTATTTATTTTTTCAAAGAAGGAAGGGGAACAAAAGAAAATGGAGAAAAGAATATGAAAATGTGAGCTTCCAAGGATCCCTTGCTTTTAAGCTAGGATTTTCTGCATAAGAATGCCAACAATGCTAGTTTTCATACCTATGCCCATATTACATCATTATTTATTTTATTTTAGTTTATTTCATTTTTTGCCTCTTTTTTTCTTCTAAAGAAAAAGAAATTACAATTATTTCGATGGTAGGGAAGGAGAATCTCCCTTCCTTGCCAACTTCAAATCAAAATTCTCTTGCAAATGTTTAATAAATTTTTCCCTTGTCAAGGGCTTATCATATAATTTCAACCTATGCCCATTAACAAGGATGGTTATCTTTTTTGCATCAATAGTCATGCTTCTAATTACCCCATTATAAAAAACAATATCTATTTCACAAGTACCAAGCCAATGTCTTTGAATTTTCCTTGAAAATCCTTAAACTTAGAATAAAAATGAAGAGCACAGTCACCTGGCTTGAAGTTCTTGACTTTGATGAAATTCTCATGCCATCTAGTTCTTTATTGCTAGATTATGTTTTTCCTATATGGAATCTTTTCATATGTCATCTAGCCCATTCAATTGTGTCAACCTTTGTTTCTTAGCTTCATATAGATCAAGTCCCAATTTTGTTCTTGTTTGGAGGTCTCCACCTGGAATTCGATTGGAAGAAAGACTTGCTTCCCAGAGAGAAGCTCATAAGGAGTATGCCTAGTAGTGTTTATCCATGTTGTACAGTATGCCAAAAGTGCCTCTCAAAGACTTTGTTCATAGTCTCTTCTATGAAAGTTTGTAGTCTTGGTCAATATAGATTCAACTACCTTATTGGTATATTCCACTTGACCATTGGATTGTGGATGATATGGAATGGAATTTTGGTGTTTTATTTTGTAATTCTCCATAATTCTTTGCACTAACTTAGACGTGAATTCAGTACCTTGATTTGTCACAATTTCCCTTTGGATACCAAAACAAGTGAAAATATCCTAAGAAAAATGTAACTACAACATTTTTGGTAGCCAAAGGAAGTGGCTTAGCTTCTACCCATTTTGTAACATAATCTCTACAAAAACAAATGCACCTCTTTTGTTTGGATGGAGGGTTGACTGGGCCAACAAAATCTAGAGCCCATTTTCAAAAGGTTCTATAAGAACCTGAGGTTGTACAAGCATCTCATATGATTGAATTGGATTTCCCATTCTCTGGTAGTTGTCACATCTCTTGACATATTCCTTGGCATCTTTTAAAAGAGAAGGCCAATAATATCCCAAAACAAGCAACTTATATGTAATTATTTTATCAACAAAGTGTCCTCCACATGGTTCATCATGGCAAGTTTTTAGTATCTCTGGTACTTTATCCTCTTGAACACATATTCAGATAATCATATCAGTTCCTATTCAATGCAATTCTCCCTCTATCCATAAATAGGGTGCACTAGCTTTAATGGCTTTCTGATTTTCTCTGGTAAACATTTGTGGAGGAAATTTTCTTGTAGCCAAATAGTTTGCAATATTTTCAAAACCGGGGAGTTTTAGTAGATACTACAAAAATATATTCATGCAGGGAAAATATCTTTTACAGGAGTATGAATATTATCATTTTACATCTTTGAAAGTAAATCAACAACTTGTTTTCCTTTCTTAGCCTATCCACGATGGTAATATTGAATTCTTGTAATAATAACAACCATCTAATGATCCTGTCATTAGTAATTGGTTTATTCATTAAATATCTAATATCAAAATGATATGTATGAATTAAAGTTTCATAACCAATAATGAAATGTATAAAATTATTAATGGCATGAACAACAAATAAAAACTTATTTTCTGTAATGGTATAATTTAACTCTGCAATAGTCAAACGTTTAGTCGTATAATAAATACCATAAGGATTCAAGTATTTTTGTCCCAATAATACTCCTAAAGTTGTATCTAAAGCATCATTTGAGATATGAAATGGGAGAGACCAATTTGGTCATCTTAAAATTGGTGCTTCAGTAATTTCCAGTTTCAATGATTCAAAAGCCTTTTCACAGTCATAATTCCAAACAAAATAACAATATTTTGTAAGTTAAAAAAGTGGTGAAGCTATTTTTGTGAAGTTTTATATGAATCTTCTATAGAAACCTATAAAACCAAGAAAAATTCTAACATCTTGTTGACATGTTGGTATCAAAATATTGGAAATGACTTCAACTTTTGGTGTGTCCACTTTGATCCCAAGACCTGAAATGTGATGTCCCAAAGCAATTCCTTCATTAAGCATCTTAAAACATTTTTCTGGCTCAATGAAAGATTTTCTTCTTTACATCTAATGATAACTTTTTCTAATTTTTCCATAGCTTCTTAAAAAGTGTTTCCATAGACAATTAAATCATCCATGTAAACTTCTACAGAATCATGGATCAAGTCAGAAAAGATACCTAAAACTGCCCTTTGGAATGTAGCAGGTGCATTACATAAACCAAAAGGAAGTACCCCGTAAGCATGCTACTGCATGGACAAGTAAACATTGTTTTGTCTTGATATTATGGTGCTAGTTTAATTTGGTTATATCCACTGAAACCATCAAGAATTGAAAAATATTTCTTCTCTGCAAAAGTATCTAATACTTGATCAGTAAAAGGTAATGAAAAATGATCTTTCAAAGTATCATATTTAGTTCTCTATAATCAATTCACACTCTCCAATTTCAATTCTTCTTAGGTACAATCACCAAGGTACAAACCCATTGGTTATTTGATATTTGATAAATGAAATTCACATTAAGTAACTTTTGCAATTCCTCCTTAACAATATCCCTCATATTAGGATTCATCCTGCTCTAAGGTTTTCTTACTGGTTTGATATTTTCTTAAATATAAATATGATTCATACATGTATTGTGGTCAATTCCCTTGATGTCAGTGTATTCTCATGCATATGTAGTAGAATGTTTTTGTAGCATATTTATTAATTGCTTCTTTTGAAATTATTCTAGGTTTTTTTTTTCCCATAGAAAAATTTGTAATTTCATTAAGATTAGAAATTACATTTTGTAGGTGCATATGCATATTTAGAAAATATTTAAGAGTCTATCACCTTCCGAAGAAGTAGCAAAGCTAGTTACCTAAATCCACGCAGGGAGGTAATAGCCCAACAAAACTGTGATATGAAACCAAGTAGTATAGTAAGAAACCAAACAAAAAAAGCTTGTTATCTTGATCCACGCAGGGAGATAACAGTCAAACCAAAGTACTATGGTAATCAAATATGTGTTAGTGGCATAGCAGTCTAGTAATTGTGATTTAAAATATATTCAAAAATATAGTATCAAAAGCTCTGTAGATTAATCCATAATGTCCATAAACGACCGATGATAGTATTGGTTATGGACTCCATCATTTTGTTCTCTGATCATCTAGATGCCCGACTCCCAGAACGCAACTTCTTTGGAAAGGCGATCAGCCTCTGTGTTCCGCTCCCTGTAGATGTGATTACATGTAAAATAATCAAAATGAGTTATCAATCTCAGAGTCTCATACAGAATGTGTCTTAAAGAGTATGACCAGCAATAAGAAATTTTATTCAACCAGTCGCACACTATTTTAGAATCCCCAAATAATTGTAAAGCATGGAAATTCCTCTCCAAAGAAAAACGAATAATGTGTATTGCTGCTGATAGTTCCGCAAAATTATTTGTGCCCCTCCTTAATCCCATGAGCAAACTATATGAGTGCTTCGTTGATATATGAAGGATGGCACCCCCACTATAGTTGTTTTCCTGTGTGGCCCCATTAAACTATGGCCATGGCATGAGGGGGTCTATCCTTTCCTGAGTATTTTTCCTGGTTCGGGGGAGAGCGGGGTCATCAGGGATGAGATCATAGTCAACCATGATATTTGCAGCTATTATAGGCCATCTGGGAGGAGTATTCTAAAAGATGAAGAGATTGTGGGCTATCCAGACAGCCCATCAAAACAGCAAGGGGAGGTTCCACAATTTGTAGGGTGTGACTGTGGAGTACCAAGAGTTCCAGGCCTCTATCAGAGAGTTTGCCATCTAGTTACAAGGTGGGGAGGCAATAGCTGTTACAAGGTCCCACAGCTTACGAGCTACCGGGCAGTGCAGAAACAGATGGGATGTAGATTCATTATCATTATTACAGAGATGACACCAGTGTGGTCCATGGAAGTAATGCTTCATTAGATTATCCCCCATGGGAATTTTATTTCTCAATATGCACCACATTAATAATCTAGATCTGGGAGGTGCCTTCAGCTTCCAGAGGTGTTTCCACTAGGAATGAAGGACTAGAGGTTTGCACGGCTCCGCCAGTACTAAGTATCTATCCTTTGGAGAATATCTACCCAATTTAGTCGACACCTAGATGAGCTCATCTTCACCATCGATAATGTGAATATGCACTTCTAAGAGACCCTGTGTAAAATCCCTCCAGTGCTGCTACCATAGAGGAGGGACGTTAAGCTGGAGACGTGATTTCCAAGCCTGGGAGAGGAAAGTGGAGTTTTCCTCATCTGCCATGTGTGCAATGTGAGTAACGTTTTGCTCTCCAAGATGCATGAGCAGTTCAATTGGCAGTCTATGCATGTTCCCGCACCCAATCCACGGGTCAATTCCAATACGGACACTGTGTCCTGAAAGAATCCTCCAAGTGAGGCCAGTGCGAATGAGGTCCAAAGCCTTCAGGACTGCCTTCCAAATAATTGAAATTCCGGATGTGATTCTGACCAGTCTTTTGATCCAGTCCAAGATCTGTAAAGGGGCGATATATTTTGGCGAAGCCACTCTCATCCATAAGTTGTCAAAAGTGACCAACTGCCAACCAAGCTTCGCTGCTAAAGCTGAGGAAAAATCATCAAGTCTTTTAATTCCCTAACCTCTCCATTTTTAAGGAAGAGTGAGGGCATCCCATTTGACCCAAGCAATTATTCTTCCCGGCTGAATACCCCTCCATAAAAATCTACAGCAGAGTGCTTGAATCCTTGAGAAAATGCCCCTTGGAATCCATGCCAGGGACATCCAATATACAGGGGTTGCTTCCAAAACACTTTTAATGAGTGTGAGCCTGCCAGCCCGAGATAAATATCTATGGTACCATAAGCTAAGTCTTTTCTCCAACTTAGCAATGAGCCAAGTCCAATCAACTATCTTGTATCCAATGGGTTTTAACTTATACCCCAGATATTTCAGACCATCATGTAGTCCTTTATGTGCAAAGTGGAACCGATGGAGAGCAAATTGTATTTCATGCTGGGTACAGGCTGTGGCAATTAGAGTAGATTTTCCTTCATTTATTGTCATCCCCATGGCTTTCTGAAATAAAGAAAAGATAACTCTAATGATAGTCACATCTCTAATGCTTCTATTGAGAAAGATCAAAATGTCGTCCACAAATAGCAGGTGCGTGAGAGTGCAGTCCTCAGTAATCATTATACCCTTTATTCTGCCTCTCTTGTATTCCTCTTTGATTATCCTGCTAAGCCACTCCATGATCAGTAGAAACAGTAGGGGTGAGAGTGGACAGCCCTAACTCATCCCTCTTGCCAGGAAGAAGAATGGAGATGCACTTCCATTAACGAGGACACTAAATAGGATATTAGTGATGCATCCCATAATCCATTTAATAAAATTGAAGGGGAACCCAAGATGGGTTAGAAGCATTCTTAAGTACAACCAATTCACTCTTTCAAAAGCTTTAGATAAATCTACCTTCATAATCATACCTTTGCTTTTTTTAATGTGGAGCGAGTGTAAAACTTCCTGTGCCATGCCTATCGCCTAATGGATCTGCCTGTCCTGAAAGAAGGTGAATTGTTCAGGCGAGATGTGTTTCGATAAGATGGGTTTCAATCTGTTTGCTATAATTTTGGCTATAATCTTATACAAACAGTTACAGAGCGAAATAGGTTGGTATTCATCAAAGGAAGACAGATTATCAAATTTCAGGATGAGAGCTATAAAAGTGGAGGTTATGGTAGTCTCTGGACGTCCGATAGCCCTGGATTCATCAACGAATCGAAGGATATAAACTCCTATTAAATAAAAAAAGGCCAAATAGAACTCAATTGTCCAACCATCAGGTCCCGGGATTTTGTCCTTGTTGAACCATTTTAAAGTGGCCTCTAGCTCCTCTAAATATACTTCTTGCATCAGTTCATTACCTTCATCTTGCTCCACATATCTGGGGAAAAGTTGCGCAACTCTAATGATTTCTGCCAAGTTTGCTTTCCTGGGGTCACTGTAAGCTTTCTTGAAATGTGAGTTGGCTAATGATGCGAGCTGGGGGAATGTGTTGGCAGTCTATCCCTGTTCATCCTGTAGTTGCCAAATGGTGTTTATTGCTTTCCTACCAGTATCAAACGTTTGATAAAATATAGTATTGCATCCCCTTCCTTCATCCAAATAGCCCTGCACCTCAACCTCTAGAAATCTTCCCTATCCTTAAGGATTTTTCCATGAGCCGTGTGGAGGGAAGTGATCTTTTCCTTATGCTCATCTGAGCTATATAGTCCCCCCAGCTCATTTTCAAAATCAGCCAACTCAAGCTCAACCTGTCTCAGAGTTTAATCATCCTGTAATCTTTTTTGGTGTGCCCAAAGTTTGGTCATCTTCTTCAGCTCTGTGAGGTTATTAATAACTCCCACTGTAACATTTCCCCTCTCCCCTAGTGGGTTTGCTTTCCAAAATTCAGTCACCAAGCTGATAAACGAGGCTTCCTTAAGCCAGGTAGAGCAGAATTTAAATAGACCCTTCGGCCTAGCACTACCTCCTCCTATTTCCATGTAGATAGGCAAATGGTCTGAGAGTCCACCTGAGCCAACCCATTGCCTTATGTTGAGTCCCAGCTCCAGAATATGTTCTTTGACTAAAAAAAAGTCCAGTCGCCTAGGCAATCCATTTTCACCAACTTAGTTGTTTCTCCATGTGGCTTGGATCTTTGCTGAGGGAATGTCTATCAGGTGATGATCATCTAGAGTGGCCGAGAAGTAATTCGAGAGGGTGTCTCTCTGAGCACGATGACCCCAGGACTTTGAATGTCCTATGGAGAAATTAAAGTGCCCTCCAAGAATCAAATTATCATCTGATAATAAATCCGTTCACAGAAGATGTTCCCAGAACTCTGGTTGGTTATGACAAGGCCCGTAAATGTTGATGATTCTAAAAGGAATTCCCAGGTCTATCAAATGTACATCCACCCCTATAAAACTAGCCCCTCCCCACCAATTTATAGTCTTGATAGAACGAGAATTGATGCCCAAAGCGAGCCCTCCTGATCGACCATGTGTATCCAGACCTGAGAAATGCCATCTCGGGAGGGTATGCTCAAGAGTGCGACTGATTTCTACTACAGGGCCTAGGGTTTCCTGTAAGAAGATAATATCTAGTGAGTCGGAAGTGAATAAC
>APFE030420294.1:0-10779 GCA_000404065.3 Pinus taeda | reverse complement strand
TCAGGCATCTTTGTCTCTGGCTACAACTCTGAAACTGATGTGGCAGGTTGTGGCTCAGGCTCGCTTGATGTGGCTTTGAAGCTTGTAGATGACCATAATTCCCCCCCCTGTCAGATACAAGGTGAGAAGATGGAGAAAACTCAACTGCAAGACTGTTCAATATTCTGGAACAAGTTCTGACATGTGTTTGAAATATCTTCTTGGCTGTTGATGGCCATTGCCAAGAAGCGATCCATCCTAGATGAATCTTTGTTCTTGCAGGACGTTTGTTTCTGAAGCATCTGTGTGAAGAATGGGTGGCTTTATGACAGTGCTTACATGGATGAAGATCAAAACAGTGATCTTTCAAATGGCCAACTCGATCACAGTGTTGGCATTTCACAATCTGTTGTTGTTGTTGCTGTGGAAGAGGGGTAGAGTCTGGAACAGCTGGAGCTGAACTGTCTTGAGGAGCAGGTGAACTGTCATGAATAAATCTAGCACTCTGAAACTGAATGGGCTTGGCATAGTCTGGAATATGAAAGGACAAGTCCTTGTCATATCCAAGACCAGTTCTGTGCTTGTTGTGGACACGTTTTTCCCAAGGTCTGATGATCGGCTTGGGAAGTGCAGACTGAGTTCTGCATCTGCATGTACAATTGCTGCTTCATTTGAATGAACTGTAACATTATTGACTTGTTGTTTATGGGAGTCTGTTTCAATCTTCTAAACAGAAACAGGTTCAGAATGATGACTCCATTGCTGTAGTTCTTCTTGCTGTAGCTGTGATTCAAGCTGCAAAAAATCAATCTTTTCATGTGCATTTTGTAGACATGTTTGAATTTCTGAGAGAAAATCCTTGCTGATTTTGACTGTATCATTCATAGTAGAGAGTATTAGATTGTCCACTAACTCTAATATTGCACTAATTGGAGCCATTTTTAATCCTCAAAAAATAGTGAAACAATGAGGAAAAGTGACGCAGGGTTAGGCTTGCAATACCCACAATCAATAATATCTAAAACATAGAAGAATGCATCCCAGCATTTACCGAATCAAAAACTTCAATCACTAGCCAATTCACACTTTCCCATTTCAACCTGCGGAAGCTTTCCAATATATGTTCAAAATCATTCAATATTATCAATCTCGATCCACTCACCTTCAGGCAAAAACAATACTCAAATGCTTCCTAAACCATGCGAATATTCACATGAGATTATACACATCATCCCAAACTTTCAGCATACTTCCATGATTAACTCACATACTTTCATCATAACTTATTCCTATTTTTTGTGGTAAAAAAAGGCCATGTTTCTAGCCAGGTTGGTTCCTTCAAATTAGAGTTTCCAAATGGTAATTACAAAATTACAATGCGAGCATAACAAAAATATAATTAATTATGATAATGCGGGCATTCTAACATACAGTTGCATATTCTGTTAACTGTAGATAATTATACGGTAGAGAGAAGGTCACGTGTTGGTTCCGTGATTCTCCGATCCAGGGTTTAGCCTTTTACAAATGGAACATCACGTGATTAAAGCTCTCCTGCAGACCGATGATCACCTGTTGTCATTGCAAAAGCTGTGTTCTTAGGATTTGATTTTCAAATGTGGAGCATGAATTCCTTCAATCTCATCGAGGTAGTCTCCCGTCGCAGTGCAAAGCTGGACAGTCAGAGTCATCAAGCTTCTCCAACAACCTCAAACGTTCAACACCTTCCATCTCTTCTATCTTGCTACATCCATGAACATCCAGTTGTTTAAGTTTTGTCAGCTACCCCAAACCGCGTATTCTCTTCAGATTTTCACATCCAGATGCTCGCAGCTCCTCCAAAGATACCAGGAACGCCACCATAGAAAGAATGCAGCTTCTACTCAGCTGATACCACGGCTCTCATACGGCTCTCATACCACGGTCAAACAACATTTCAGAAATTTTAAATACAACGTTTTCAAAACACAACTGTCAGGCCTCCAGCGTTCTGAATATTTAATGCAATGACAAAGTGTAAATAAGTACAAAATCGATGAAAACAATTTCGAGAGTCAAGGGTTTTATACCGCTAATGTTCTTTACTCAAAATGATCCTTCTAGAAACAGATTAAGATACCAGTAGCTCACCAACAAAGTTTCAAGGTTGTTCAACGCACCAACAACGTTCAAACGCATAACACACCAATGCATAGCAGACCATCATACATACAGCAAAGATGCATTCAACGAAAATGAAGGGTTTCAACGTTCGCATACCATGTCAGGCCAACGTTCAATACGCAGCCTCATCAAACGTTCGCATACCACGATACCATGTCAGGAGTGTTTCAATACCGGCCAGTTCCTCCACTTCTGTCCACCCGCTAAGGTTTAGCGTTTGAAGTTCAGGAAGACCAAAAAGGCCCAGATCTATTTTCTTCAATTTAGGACAAGAAATCAAGATCAGCTGGATGAGCGTAGTCGGCAACGTTCTAACATCAACAAGACCATGACAACATTTGACTTCCAACACGCTCAACTGTCCGAGGGAATCCGGCAAACACTTCAATCTCGAGCAATTAACCAGTCTCAATTCCTTCAAATTACTTAGGATGCTAAGTGAAGGCGGCAACATTTTCGAGAAAGAGCCCTCCAATTCCAAAACTTCCAGATTGCAGAGTTGAAAACCATTTTGATGAATTTTCTGGAGAAAAATATGAACAATTATTCGATGCCCAGGAAAAGAAATCTTACAAAATCTTTTGTAGGAATATGATCCACTATCCTCTTTCTACGGTGCTTTCATTGACCATCCACCTGGAATAATTTCTTAGTAGCCAATATTTCTAGCAATGACTCACTGTAGTTCGAACCTGGCACAATTGTTGTATTCCTGGATAAGAAGCGTATGCATAGACGATGAAGTGTCAGCAAGAATGAGTTTGAACATAGACTGAGAAGCCGCCAGCAGTGCTGCCCTCGGTGGTAAGGCCTACTCCATGGGCGCCGGCCTCCAGGTACACGGGAAATGTGCAGTTCAACACTGGTCCGAACTTATTTGAAACAGCAGTGAACGTATTTGTTTGAAATAGCATTCAAAATGTTCATAACCAGCGTTTCAAAATTTTCATAACCAACGTATGTCAATTCAACAGCGTAACGCCATACCATGTCAGTCCACAACATGCCATCAACACGATTTCCATTTCAATTCAGCGTAGTTAAACACATCATCATAGAGGACAGAGGACAGAGGCGTTCAGTGGATTAGTTGAGAACGACAGAGGACATTTTATATGCAGAGAGCCGCTACATGAGTAGCGTTCAGACTAGTCAGTGCGCAGTCTCAGGCGTTACCCAGATTATAGCGTAGAGGGCAGACCCTAATTATCACACAGAGGGCAGATGTGTCAGGCTACAAAAATGTAGAGTATGCGCAGAATAGGCAGGCGTGCAGGTGCGTATAAGCCAGACATTTTGCAGCATGAAATAGGGATGCACACAATAATAACAATTCTATCTGCAGGAATGCATAACTAACATGCACAGAGAGGCCACAAAACAAGTGGCTCAAATTGGAGCAGGACCAGCAATCGCCTGCTCTGATACCATGTTAAACACACATGGGAGCAAGAGAGATGTAAAAGATAAAACATGCAATACAATTTTTATTCACAAATGATATACATTTATAGTACTTAGTGACCGTTGGGTTCACATCCCAAGGTCTCTTGGACTGCTTTTGTCCATTCGACTTCCACACTAACCCATTGAGGATTAGGTGTCCAACATTATTATTTTCATATCATCCCATGTTCTAATGGAATGTGTTCATAGACCCATGAACCACTCAAGAGCTCCATCCTTTAGAGTGGCAGGAAACAATTTCAATGTTTGAGTATCGAGTAAATAATCATATGATTTGCATAATGCTTCAAACTCAAAAAGAATTTTTTATGGATCCTCAGTTATTAACCCATGAAAATTAGGAAGGATATATGGTGATATACTTTTCATGGTTGGAGTAGTATCAATATCTAAGTTAGGAAAAAAAACATTCATCTTCTCCACGAAAACCTCCACCACCTCTTCCTCCTCTACCACCATATTTGTCACCTCCTTGTCCTCCACCAATTGTTTGTCCTTCCCCATTATCAACCTCTCCTTCATCTTCCATTTTAGACTCCTCAAAACTTATGTATGGTTCTATAATAGGATTATCTTCAACAAGTTCCTCCTCTTTGGTTCTTCTACCAATGGTTGATTTAATGTAGTTTCCTCTTCTACTTCTTCTTCCTCACTAGGTACTTCAAACTCCTATCCTAAGAGTCGCTCACTCATTGAAGAAAGAAATATGACTCCTTTAGTTGGGGATATAGGTTCTTCAACTACAACTTTTGTAGATGAGGTTGGTGAATCCCTAGGATGAATTTCGTATTTGTGAACATTAGGGAGTCTATGTCTATTTTCCATGGATAGAATGTAGGTCTTTTTGTAAGGTGTGGCACTACGTGTTCTAGCGAAGGTGGTTGATGATGTTTGTATTTAAATATGTCCTCTTACTATACTTACAAATCTACCCCTAGAATCTCACTCTCTATACATGCATCCTAAATGATTTCAATATTATTTTTAACTATGCATCTAGAAAATGAATGCGTCTATTAAGATATGCAAATCTAAATAAAAAATAAAGTCCTATATACATTTTCTCAACAACGACGCCAAAAATGTTGGGTAATCTAATTGTTGATTAAATTACTTCATCAATTTCTTGACTAGGGCTTATTAACTTGTGAATTATATGTGCACTATATATGCTAGGAGGTTTATTTATTTATTAAGAATTAGTTCTAAATATAAAATGTAAACTTAACCTATTCAAGACTAATTCTCATCAAGTGTACGCACATGTTATTTTTGTAAGACCTATTTAAGCTAAGATCAACTTCAAAGAAAAACTATGCTAGAGTGTAAGAAATTAAAGCACACTATTCTAAGAACTAAAATTGAAAGTCACTTAGTGAAATTGAAAGTCTATTCTACTTGAGCAGAATTAAAAGTTTAATCTATTGAACTGAAATTTGAATTCCATTCTACTTGAACAAAAGTAAATATTTAATCTATTAACTTGAAAAATAAATCTAAACTATCTATTCTATTTGACTTGAAATGAGTTTATTCTAAGGACTTTTTGAAATCAATTATATTCTAAAAGCACATAAGGAAATCTAATTATTCAAAGTAGGACTGAAACTTGGAAAGCAATGATTGAAAGTCTTTACAGATTACTAGTGTGTGCATTCTTAATTAGAACCAATCTAAACATTAACAATAAATATGGGACTAAGTAAGAAATTTAAATGAGCAAGCTAATGAAATAAATGTTTTTGGTGTTTTTATTTTAATGTCAACTGCTCAAACCTTTTGTAATCAAAACGAAAATTAGTAGACTGTACTTGGAAACAAAGTATTAAACAAAGCATGAAATTTCTAACTAGTTAAAAAGTAGATTGAAATGATTGCAAAGGAAAGAATGAAATTAAACAAAATTATGCTATCTCTCAACTCCACCAAGGGGTCCTCCTCGTGAGCATGAGCAAATAGGAAATTAAATCAACAAGTTAAGTCACAAACACATTTGCAATTATTCCAATTACAGAGTAATTGTATTCATTGAAAACAATCTCTTCAGAGAGTAACAATAATTACAAACTTAAAAACTTGATGTCTTTTCTTTCAGATAGAAGAAATTTATGTTATTTCTAAACTAATAGTTTCTATAAATTTTGAGAAGCAAGTTCTTCAATGAACAACTAGGTTTTCAAATTGAAATAAGAAATCAACTTCTCATGATTTTCTATGATAAGAATAAATCATGAGGATTTTCAATTAACATGTCATCCACATTAAATTCTAAATCTCTTGCTTGATTCCACGCTCACCTGATGATGAAACTATCTCTCTTGAAATTCTATGTGAAAACAGACTTCTATAACCAGGTTTGACTTTTACTTTAACCATTCAGATTCTCAAATTCTATGATCTTCAAACCATCTGGAACCTATTCAACCTTGGACTTAGCTACAGAAATTATGATTAGCTATGGAATATGCACATTTTTGTAGCCATAGAAATATTCCAATCAATTTCACAAAGAAATTATAGATTACAAGTTATGAATGAATGATACCTTATGTTATTGTTGAGTATGACTTGGATGACCTTATAACTCGTAAATGTAGCAAAACAATCTATGGAATAGGTGAAAAGAAAGGGAAAATGGTGTCAAAATGAGGACAATTTAGGGATTCAACAATGGTCATGGATTGTAATGGTATATGTTAGTCACTTATTATTTTCTCAAATTTCTTCTAGGTTGGTGCCTCATTTATTTGACCTCTTATCAATTAACAAATATCCATCTAGGGTTTGATCTTTAAAAATCTCTTTCATGCTTGATTAGATCTGGGTGGTTGTGAAAACTATCCTTCCTTTATTATTCTAGCCTATTGTGGATTTACCATTAATGGTTGTGATATTTGTCTTGCAGATTTCCTTTGATTATCGACACCCATCCTATCCTTGCTACTCTAGTAGCTGTTTTTTCTCCATTTAGCTGAAATGGATTTTAATAGACTCGAATCCCCAGACTCGGAGGCATTAATAAAAGGTACCATGAGCATATGAGCCAGAGTGTACCAAGACAAATTTCCTCTCTTGTTTCCCAATCGTTTTTTCCTGTCGATGTAGGGTATGCTTTTCTCATTCACGATGGTCGTAGTAGAATTAAAAAAAACAAAAACAAAAAAGTCACAAAGTTCTCTCTTGATGTCAAGATGCTGAAATTCAGACATGATGTATTTTAGGACCACACCATTAGCTTGAAGAAGAGGGTGTTTGTTGGTCACTAACAATTTTCAGGGCATCCCTTGCCTCTTCTCATGCCTCTCCCTCTATAAAATATTCTGAGGGCCGAAATGATCCCATTTCTGACCTCCCCGTACACCCCTTTCACCCATCTTCGATATGTTCTTGTCCATCGTCTCCCTTGGTCTGTGAACCATCTCCCTTTGTCCTGGTTGGGCCCTTATCTTCCTCGATGGAGGTTCCAAATCCTGTGTTACCATCTATGGGAAAGCATATCACATTCAATCTTCATGATGATGCAGGAACTTTCATCCATGCAAATCGTCCCATCGATCCCTCTCAATTCCATCCTTCTATTCCCTCCCCTGTCAATTCAATATGGAGAAATATCGAATTTCTCATGCATAATTCGATGAATGGCCTCACATCTGTCACCCTTCATAAACTCTCTTCCCCTCCTACCCACCCTAGGTTAGTCCTTCCTCTGCTATGAATGTCACCACAAGGATACCTAGGAGGGGACGACATAGGGATTGAAGCGAGATGGTTGTTCTATTGTGAAGACGATGTCTTTCATTAATGAGAAGAATCTCCAGAAGTTTTCATTTTAGAATCTAATTCTATTCAAGCCCTAGAGCTAGCTTGCTCGAGTTCTCTGGTCATCCATGAAACTTCTATCTCTTAATATGCAAGGCCTAGGGGATGCCTCCAAGAGATTATACCTCCTTAGATATGTTAAGCCATTGCTTATTCTTATCTAGAAAACTATTATTGTTGCAGAAAGGGATTGACCATTCTTATTATCCATTTTCCCTAGCTGGAGGATTGTCACTATTGACTCAAATGGTTTATCCGACGAGCTTGTTGCCATCTGGGACTCGCGATGGGTTGATTTTTTAGCCTTTAAGTTCTTTTCTTGCATTCTTCTCTCTGGACACATTCAAGGATCCCCTCACTCACCTTATCAATACATATGCTCCATACCAAACCCATATAGACTTTTGTAATCATTTGGACCTCTATGGAATTTTATAAATTGGATATGTCATCACTACAGGTGATATGAATCTCACCTTTTCGGGTGAGGAATGATTGGGGTAGCGTAGCGAATTGGATTTGATGCGCTCCTATTTCAAAAATTTCTTTGAGGAGAAATCCATGGTGGATATTCATCCTTTGCCCCTCGCCCCTACTTGGAGGAATGGATGAAATAATGTCAACTTTGAAACCAGAGCTGATATGGTTACCCATTTCATTGAGGTAGCAAAAAAGTCAACCAATTTTGAAAAGTGGTGATGCATAATGCACTCTTTTTTTTTTCGGAGCATATTTTTAACACTTCAAATTTTCTTATCTATCAAATCTAAATATTTGTTTTTAAATGTTAATGATTTTCATGCTAATTTTGAAACGTGTTGATGCAGCATCAACCCTTTTTTTTAGAGGGCTTATTTTTGACACTTCATATTTTTTAATGTATTAAGTGTGGATAATTTTTTTTTAAATGTTACATTTTTTAACACTTTAAATTTTTTATGCCAAATTGTTTTTTAAATCATGATTACTTAACAAATTTGCTAGTTGTTTTATTTCGTTTTTTAAATGTCGATTACTTAAAAAAATGAAATAAAAATATATAAAAAAAAGAAGACAAAAAATAATAAAAACGGTTAAAAAACATAAATTAAATAATAGATAAAATAAATAATATATATAGTTAAATTGATAAATATAAATTTAGAAAATAACAAAAAATATTTTAAAAAAACTATAAAATTTATAGTTAAATAAAAATACAAAAAATTTAATAAACCATTAACAATTAAAACTTATACAAATGAAAAAAATCAATAAATTATAGAATAAATATAAAACTAGATTTAAAAAAATACATATATCTAGATAAATTTAACAAAAAAGAAAATTTAAACGTCTCTTATAAGTTATTAAAAAAATTAAAACACTACTTTAAATTTTAAATGAAAACATTAAAAAACACAAAAAATTTATTAACCTTTTAAAATAAAAACCCAATTAATAATAAATATAAAACAAATAATATCAAAAAAAACAAAAACAGTTAAAATTTAAAAAAAATTAAGCCCCCACGGATATTAAGAATATAATTTAAAAAATGAATAGTATTTAATTTTTTTGTAGAAATTTCATGTGAAGGAACAAGCAACCATATTTTGAAAATACCTCACTCTCCTGGTTCATTTGAGAGAGTGAATGAATATCGGTGGCAATGGTATCAATAGAATAAAGATGCAATGAATGCACGAAGAAGAGCTACATATCAGCAAATTGAAAATAACTTCAATAAATCGTTAGAAGGATGAACTCATTAACCATAAGTATCGAAACTTGGGTGATATCACGGGAAGAACATTTCCTTCAAATGTTCATTTCCCTAGATGTTGTGCATCCTCAAATTTTTCCATTATTCCAAATTTTCCTAACAATAGTCTTGTTTGGAACATTGTGCTTACAAAGAGAACCTACATAGAAGCAAGAACCATGAGTCCTCTACAAACGATGGAAGAGATGCAACAATGGAATATTTGCACAATGATGGCATTCAACAATTAGTAACATCTGATTTTTTTGTTGATAGTAATATGCTTGATGCGATGTTTGACAATTTGCAACATTATATTGCCAATGTGGGATCTAGCATTCCTCAGTGTAACTCTATAGACAATATCACCAATCCTACAAGATCTATGCATGCTTTCTCTTTTGGAACAACACAAGTACTTCAAGTAAATTTCTTTTCATAGGCTGTATACATTTGAATGTATTATATTTTATTATTTTATGCATCTTTTATTTTGTCCTTTTTTGCAGAACAATATTCCAATGAGTATTTCTCAAGAAATAAATTCACAACGAAGACAACCTTTATCCCTTCCTTAAGTTGAACTTGGACCATCTAAGTGGCAAGAAAATGTATATGTTTTCTCTCTTTAATTTACTATTCACTTCAACAATTTAACTTGTCATTTTTTGCATGTGTCATTTTAACATTATCATTTATATTTTCCTATAAGCAGAACATAGTCAGGTGAAAGCAATATACAAGAATGCATTCCCATCATTTTATGGAAACAAATGTTCGAATTAATGCTCCCATTGGATGATTTGCTTCACATCATGCTCAACCTAGAGTGCTCATTGATAGAGAAAATGAAAGTACTTCCATTGATTTTAGCAGAGAGATGATTGAACTTCATAAAACAAATTGGTCCAATATTGATAACCTCCATATTGTGCAGATGTGCCAAGTATGTAATGAATGTTATCCTAGTATAAAAGTTGTTATATGGCAGGAAAGACCTATTTGTAAAAGATGTAAGACTAGGAGAGGCTTCCATTGTTTCTCTTGTTTCATCAACATCGATCTTTGTGAAAAACCTAATGTTCTAAGAGTCCTAACCCAAGTTGAAGAGATGCTAATAGCACAAGTTAATCTAATATTGCAAATGGAACATGGTCGTGGCGGGAAATATAAATATAGTGGGCACACAATTAGTGTCCACAAGATATATATTTGATTACAAAGAAGATTACACAACGTGTTTAACAACTTGATTTCATAATTGTGAGGAGACATGATGTCCACTCCAAATATTATGATTTTTATGTCAAAAGACAGTAGGTGATGGATGCATTTATTTACAAAATTCATATGGATATATATTACATGGATTTTGAAATTGAATATGCTAATTGTGATCTTGATGAAATAGGGAGAGTTGATGAAGAGATTTAAAGCATCGGCCCTAATTTTTTTCACTCACATCCATCATCTTCTGTTGCTTGGTTACCCAATTAATGGAGGGAAGTGGATCAAATAAGAAGATTAATTCAAAATGAAGATTCTACACCTAATGAACCATTCAGTTGGCCAAATATTGGTTTGTCTCCCATCAATGAATATAATAT
>APFE030420283.1:212667-228924 GCA_000404065.3 Pinus taeda | reverse complement strand
AATAAAAATAAAAAGATAGTAATAACCATATTTAAGCTCTAAATAAGAATAAATAGAAATAAAAGAATAAAATTATAAAAAAGAAGGAAATAAAACAAGAAAGCTAAAAATCAAAAGAAAAGTAAAGAATAAAACAAGAAAAAAAGTTGCATGCAGACACATGGAGTGCGTGCATGTGGTTCCCCTTCCAATGCTTTGTTCTATTTAATAGATGGTGAGGAGGATGGGAGGTATCCATCATTCCGAGCTTCTATCTGTCATTCTCTTGGGAGAATGGTATACTAAGACTTAGGAGCACTGGAAGTAGTCGTTGATTGAGGGCTCAGGGGTGGCCAGTTGTAGCAGAATCCTGCACAATTGAGCCTACGGTTGGGAGGAGAGTCATCCCCAAAACCCTGTTGCGGTAAGCCTACTTCTACCATAGGTAAGCCCAGGTAAGTACACTTCATAGTTTAAGGTTAATGTTAATAACTTAATTAGATATCTATTTTGGGCTGTTATAAGTAGGACTAGTTATAAATGGTACTTTTATCTCTTAACCATTTATGCTTATGCGTTAAAGTGATATTCAGTTTTCAGTTGTTTATATATTACAGCATGGATGTCTGAGTCTATCATTGGCACTTTTTACACGGTTGATAACTATTTTGTTTTGTTTTAGTGTATGAATAGCTATTGTATGTGATAATTTCACAGCTGTTTCATCTAACTTCTTATACGAAGTAGTTCATCTTTATCGAATTCTTTTCTTATGATAGCTGAATGATCTTTATTATCAGTTATTATTTGAAATATTTTTAGATCGCATAGAAGAAAAATCACACCCCCAGGTTAGCATAAATTTCGATGTTTTTCTATTTATTAGAATACAATAGCATAGCATTAGATTATAATTAGGATAGAAGTATTCCATTTAGAATAGAAATACCCATCTTTCTCGCACACACACACTGAATTGGGAAAATGGTCCCATATCCCCAGTCGGACCCGCTATACCAAACGGATAAGGAGCTGCCAACCAAGGTCCGGACTGGGCGGGTATCCCCCTTGTTGTTGACCCAATTTTCGAGGCCTTCAACAGAATGTCAAGAGATTATTTAAGGAAGGTTGAGGGTCATTTGGAGGACACACAGAGAGTTGATCAGTCAGATCGAATTGTTGAAGCTAGAGGTTGCACATTGATTTGTAGTGATCACGTTGGAGGATCTTCTACAGAGGCAAGGATACTCAGTAGAGAGGCAGATAGACACATCAAAGAGGTAGAAAAAAGGCCAGAGAGGGTGATGTAGAGCCAGGAAGGGCTCACGCAAGCCCCATGCAAAGCAGCGTAGAGCCTCCAAGCAGAAGTCCAATATTTTTTGGTACGCTGGCGTTTTTGAGCAGGGAGCGTTGGAATCAACTGCTAAGAAGTATTCCATTTAGAATAGAAATACCCATCTTTCTCGCACACACACACTGAATTGGGAAAATGGTCCCATATCCCCAGTCGGACCCGCTATACCAAACGGATAAGGAGCTGCCAACCAAGGTTCGGACTGGGCGGGTATCCCCCTTGTTGTTGACCCAATTTTCGGGGCCTTCAACAGAATGTCAAGAGATTATTTAAGGAAGGTTGAGGGTCATTTGGAGGACACACAGAGAGTTGATCAGTCAGATCGAATTGTTGAAGCTAGAGGTTGCACATTGATTTGTAGTGATCACGTTGGAGGATCTTCTACAGAGGCAAGGATACTCAGTAGAGAGGCAGATAGACACATCAAAGAGGTAGAAAAAAGGCCAGAGAGGGTGATGTAGAGCCAGGAAGGGCTCACGCAGGCCCCATGCAAAGCAGCGTAGAGCCTCCAAGCAGAAGTCCAATATTTTTTGGTACGCTGGCGTTTTTGAGCAGGGAGGGTTGGAATCAACTGCTAAGAAGAAAATCAATCTCCAATAGAGGTTACACAGGGCCTTAGAAGCTAATGTAATCCCAGTAGGGGCAGCACAAAGTAGTTGGGGAACTTGTTGGTTCAGCTGTCGGATAAAGCAGGACTAGTAGTGTAGAGTGAGGTAATCTCACTAATTTCTTCTGCCAAGTGATATTATATGTAAATGGATTGTTTGGAAGGCATCCAATATTTGTATTCAGAAATACTTTAGCTTAATAATAAAAACCCTCAGATCTTGTGCACCGGTTTTCCCGCATTAGGTTTTTCCGGGGACTTTTGTCCAAAAACAACTGTGTCATTTGTGTGTATCTTTCTCTATTGTTCAATTTCTTGTTTTGGCATATTATTTAATTGGTGTAGGATGAAGTGTATGTATTTCGATGTTTTTTGTAGGAAACTACAAATAACTTCTTCATGTAAATATAACAAGTAGAAGAAATATCATCAATGTTGTAGTAAGAACTCCCGAGTTTGAGGAATTTTCACAGATACTGTGATCACTAATCAACCTACACTCACGAGAACCCCCCATGTGGGTTGTGAGGTCTTATTCATATTTTTTTGTTGTTTCTAGAATTATTGATGGGACCTAGCCCACTTGGTGTAACCCTTTGCACTTTTAAGGTTACACTTGGACGTTTACATGGTCGTTGTATGTGGCGTTTGTTTTTCCCGCGTTCTATAGCTGGTAGCTGGGCATTAACTGTGGGTGTAAATGTGTAGTCCTTCTGCCTTGGTAAATGATGTTACCCTAACCCTATGCGGTTTCTCGATTGTTCCTTGTCATTCTTGCCGTTGGTTCTGAGGGTTTCGAGCTCTGCGTATGGAAGTATGTCGAGGTTGTTGTATCCTGTTTCTGTTGGCTCTGAATTACGGTTTCATGACTGTGGGTTGATTTTATGCTTGCTCTGGTTATGGGTGGAGGCCTTCTCTGCACGTTGGACTGTTTGTCCGCCTGTATGCGTTGACGGTGTTCGGATCTGGGTTTTCTTGGAAACTCTGGTAAGTTGTTTACCCACTCTGTTACTCTGTTTTTAATAAATGAGTTCAAGCTCTTCGTCCTGGTCGTGTTTGCTGTAACTGTTGGTTGCCTGTAAAGAAGTCTGGTTCGAATTTGGGTTGTTTTAACACTGGTATTCGGCTTTGGCTATCCCATTCCTGCATGTATTGTTAGTCTTCTGGTCCTTTGCTTTCGAATCTGGTTTGGTAGTGATTCTTGGGTTATGGATTTGCTGGTAACGCTATGCTGTTCGTACAGGAACAATGGAAAAGTTCATTCAACCTCTGCTACAGGTAAATACTCTTTCTCTGATTCAATGTTCGCTCTCTTTTTGTTCTGGGTCTAAACCAAACTGCTCCTCTGGTCTCCAGTTCACTATGGCGTCCTCTGGTTTGAATGTATGGGTCCTCCTCATGCGGTCTCTAGGTGAGGGTTTCTTTCCCTTTTCCCTTTAATTTTTATAACGCTGGTTTTGTTTTCTATCAAGGGTTTCGTCCCTTCCGGTTCTGTTGAACTCCAAACTCACTCTCGCTTGTTTGGTTGCAGGTCTTCTCTGGTGGCCTGGAGGGCGCACGTCTCTGTCTTCAAAAATGTTCGATATCGTGAAAGTGGGTAGGCCTGTAACCTATATTACTTGTCTGTCTCGAGGGCTCTGTTCCGAATATGTTTCGCTTGTTGTTTTACTGTTTGAGTCTGGTGGGATTCACGCCCGCTATTGTCTTTCTGGGATGAGTTCATTGGGCCGTAATGCGGCTTCAGCAAATCCTTATCTTGTGCCTGTAGTCAAACCCTAACGAGGGTTTTGTATTCTTTCCTTGTCTATGGTGGCTGAGCAAATTTTGATCTTGTTTTGACTGTACCAGTCTCTGTAATATTTAAGGGAACTCGACTCTTTCGGTTTCGACTATGCAGTAATGTTTCTGGACAATATAAATGTAAATCGTTTTCTTATGAAAGGAAAAAGGAATGTGTTATTTGGTACCTGTAGCCTTCGCTTGTGGTTTTGTTACGTTGCTGGCGTTTGATTCTTTTGCTGGACTCTTTACTTGTTTGCTGGTCTCGATTAGCTGTGCGTAACTATGCTTCTTCAATGATATCTTTGTGTGCTTGTTTGGTAATGATTTCGAATACAGTCCATACTCGTACAACAGCCATAATATTATGTTTAGTTTACAGAAATGTAAAATCTTGTTAATTAAGTATGAGAGATCAAATCAATAATTTAGGAAATAAGATAGATGGATAGTAATTCTTTGGTACTTTTGAATGGTTGATAATTTTGTTCTTCAATTACTCAACTTATTCTCTACTTGACTAAAATACCCCTTCTTTACATGTATGTTTGGATTTTATAGCCTCTGTCTTCAGTTAAGGCTTGCAGTTTGTTTCTTTCTGTTACAAAGACAGTTACATACTTCTGTTCCTATTTGTAACCGTAATTGTTTGAATATTTCGAGACTTGTAAAAGCAGTTAAGAGTTATTTTTCCTAATTACAGAAACTACCCTTAAATCGACAATGAAACTAACAGTAATCCTAACTGGAAAAGTAAACCATCTAACTATTGCTGACTTGTAAAATAAAGTAAAAAGAAAAATGATCTTCAGTAGAATTTAAAAATTCAGTTTCCCGCTTGTGAACCTGGTTGGAGTCTTTCTGCCTCGTCACTGTGAGTTGGATGCTCCTGCATCAGGCTCCCGAGGTGAGAAAAGATCATGACTCCTGTTCATGAGCTCCTCCACTGATGTCCCTGTTCGTTCAATCTGCCTGGCGTCAAGCCATGAGCTGTCCTCAATCGGACGGTTCTTCCACTTGTCCAGGTACTGAAAATAATTTTTCCGTCGAGTACGCCTAACTACCTAAGTTTCGAGGATGCCTTCGATCTCAGGAGGTTGGACATAAGGCATCTGTTTCTTCCAACTGTCTCTATCTTCCTGGGTGTTCCGCGTGGATTGTCCGGGTTCATCCTTCCTTCCTTCCAACAGTTCGCCTGTATACGGAAACAAATCTGCCACATTGAAGATAGGTGATATGCCTACTCCAGGTGGTAGTTGGATTTCGTAGGCATTCGCTGAAAACTTTCGCAAGATATTGCAAGGCCCTATTTTCTTGTATTTTAGTTTGTTATATGTACCTTTAGGAAACCGCTCCTTGCGTAAGTGTACCAGAACATCATCCCCTACCTCAAAATGAACTTCTCTCGTCTTCAAATCTGCATGTTCCTTATACTTCAAGCTGTTGTCCTGTAACTTTGCCTTTACCTGTTCATGTAAATCCCTCATCGCATTTGTAAAATCTTCTCCATCCACACTCCGTCGTTCCTGTAAACCAAGATCCCGAAGCTCATGCACTCCTTGAGGGTGCATACCATAAAGAATCTGGAAAGGACTGAGACCCGTGCTACGATTTGGCGAATCGTTGTAAGCAAATTCTGCTTGCGCCAGCACTTGGTCCCACATTCTAGAATTTTCTCCGACTAAGCTGCGTAACAGATTTCCTAGACTTTTGTTCACAACTTCTGTCTGCCCATCGGTCTGCGGATGGTACGCAGAACTGTAGCTTAGTTGGGTGTTCATTTTTTTCCATAAGGTATGCCAAAAATGTCCCGTGAACTTTATGTCTCTGTCTGATAGGATGGTTGTTGGTAACTGGTGTAATCAGACAATCTCATTAAAAAACAAGTGGGCCACGTAAGTGGAATCACTAGTTTTCCGACAAGGTACAAAATGTGCCATTTTCGAGAAACGATCTACTACCACCATTACCGAATCATACCCTTTCTGCGTTTTTGGCAGTCCCAATACAAAATCTAAACTCACCGAATCCCAAGGTCTGCCTGGAATAGGCAATGGCGTGTACAGTCCTGTGTTCTGGCTATGTCCTTTCGCTAGTTGACACACCTTACACTTAGCCACAAAACGTTGTACGTCCCATCTCATTCTCGGCCAAAAGTAAAAGTGACTAAGTTTCTCTAAAGTCTTGTCAATACCAAAGTGTCCAGCCAATCCCCCACTGTGTTTTTCATGAATGATATTCTCCCTCATAGAACAGCTGGGGATACACAGTTTTCCTCCTTTGAAAAGTAATTTCTCCTGTATGTTATAATCCAACCAAGGACTATTTCCTCGTATTAAAGGATTCTGGCACGCCTCGTAGGCTTCTCTGAAATCTATGTCTGTCTTATAAAGATCCCGTAAATGTTCAAAGCCCAAAACCTGCACAGTGCTTTCCTGCAATAGTAAAGCTTTCCTGCTCAATGCGTCAGCTACCTTATTCGCTTGCCCACTGATATGCTTCAGTACAAAATTAAAACTCTGTAAGTACTCCACCCATTTGGCATGCTTATGATTAAGTTTATGTTGTTGCATTACATACTGTAATGCAGAATTATCTGAAAACAGCACGAACTCGTTTCCCAACAAGTAATGCCTCCAGTGTCTTAGCGCTTGTACTACTGCGTAGAATTCCTTATCGTATGAGGAGTACTTTTGCCTACTCTCATTCAGTTTTTCACTGAAGAATGCCACTGGTCTGTCCTCCTAGCTGAGTACAGCCCCGATTGTTGTTCCACTAGCATCACAACGTACCTGAAATAGTTTTTGAAAGTCTGGTAGCCTGAGAATCGGTCTTTCTGTTATTTTCCTCTTCAATAGCTGAAAGCTCTTTTCTGTTGCTTCTGTCCATCAAAAAGGTTGGCTGGCCTTTTTGATGGTTTCCAACATAGGAGCACAGATTCTGCTAAAATCTCTAATAAACTTTCTGTAAAAACTCACTAATCCGTGAAAACTTCGTACCTCAAACAAATTCTTCAGTGACTGCCAATTTATGATTGCTGTCACTTTCTCTGGATCCATCTTTAATTCGTTCTCTGCTATCACAAATCCCAGATAAATTAGTTCTCTCTGCAAAAACGTACATTTCTTCAGATTGATCAATAACTTGTTCTGTTGTAGCTTCTCTAACACTTTACGCACATGCCGGAGGTGTTCTTCTCGTGTCTTACTGAAAATAAGTATGTCATCCAAATAAACAATTACAAATTTTCCTATATATTCCTTTAGCATCTCATTCATGAGTCTCATGAAGGTGCTGGGCACATTGCTCAACCCGAACGGCATAACCAGCCATTCATATAAGCCCTCATTTGTTTTAAAAGCTGTCTTCCATTCATCTCCTTCACGTATCCGAATCTGGTGATATCCACTTTTTAAATCTATCTTAGAAAAGTAAGCTTCCCCACTCAAACAGTCCATCATATCATCCATGCGCGGTAACGGGAATCTGTACCGTATGGTGATTTTATTGATGGCCCTGGAATTTGTGCACATCCGCCATTCTCCTCCCTTTTTTGGGGCGAGAACTGTTGGTACAGCACATGGGCTCAAATTTTCTCTGAGCAATCCTTTATCCAATAACTCCTGCACCTGTTTTCTGATTTCTTCATTATCCTTGGGGCTCATTCGATAAGCTTCCTTATTCGGTAAGCTGGCTCCTGGTATGAAATCAATGTGGTGACTAATGCTCTGCTTGGGAGGTAACTTATCTGGCAAGTCGTCTACTACTATATCTATAAATTCTTCCAACATCTGTTGTATTTCTATAGGAAAATCTGTGATTTCTGTGTGTAACAAAACGATCCTAGTCTTTCTCACTACAGCAAAATTCATCTCACTGTTTTCAACTTGCTTCAAAAATTGTTTTCCGTTCATAAGCAACGCCTTTGGTTCATTTCCTTCAACTTCCTCTTTCTCCTCTCTGATAGGCACAAGGGTATGCTTAACCCCGTCTTTTTCAAACTTATAACAATTCAATACCCCATCATGTGTCACTTTTCTGTCATATTGCCAAGGTCTTCCCAACAAAATGTGGCACACGTCCATTGGCATAATGTCGCAAATAATTTTGTCTTTGTAACGTCCTATCTGGAATTCCACTTCACTCTGCTCATCCACCAACAACTGGTGTTCTTTCTGTAACCACGAAACTCGATATGGAGTGGGGTGTTTCAGACGTTTCAGTCCTAACTTCTCCACCATCTTGACTGACACCAAATTGTCAGTACTTCCGCTGTCAATTATCATTTTACAGCACTTACCTTGCGACTTACAAACTGTTCTGAACAGAGCTTTTCGTTGCGTCCGTTCAATACTCTCATCAACTGGCTTCACCAACACCTTATGTAGCACTAGAGCTTCTCCTGTTTCTGGGGCATTTTCTGCCCCTTGAGGAGGTGCTGCTACTTCCTCTGGTTGTGCCACATATCCGCCTCGCTGTCCAGTTGAATCTGTCTCTGGGCACTCAAAAGAGCGGTGCCCCCACTTGTGGCATCTATAACACTGGTATCCAGTTCCCCTTCCACGACCATTTCCTCTACCACGCTGAAACGATCTGCCACCCCTCGTTCCATCTCCTTTTTCTGCTGTTCCCGAAGTCCTCGAACTGTTGGCTTCTTCGCTGTTGTTGGCAGTCCGACCCCTACCATAGGACTGGCCTCTTCCTCTGTTAGACCCTCGTCCTCTCCGGGCATTCTGTCTTCGGCTAAGCTTTTCCTCTGCTTTAACTGCACTCTGATATGCCTCCTCTGTATTGTTGGGAGACAGAATACTTATTTCGTCTAAAATCTCCATCCTCAGCCCATTCACATATCTGGCTGTCCTCTCTACTGTATCCTCTGTATATCCTTCTCGCAAGTTTACTCGATAAAATTCCTCCGTATATTCTTTCACCGTCATACCTCTCTGTCTCAAGTTCTGAACTTGCCTATGTAACGCAATTTGATAATCTCTTGGCAGAAATCTGCCCTTCAATTTAGCTACCATCCTTGCCCAAGTCTTTATCGGAGGCTTGTTCAACCTCTTCCTCTCATTTTGGACATTGTCCCACCACAGGGTTGCGTGTCCTTTCAGCTTTGTTGCTGCAAACTTGACCCTACGGTCTTCACTAATTTCTTCGCATTCAAAGTACTTGTCCATCTCACTAATCCAATCTAATACTACATCAATCGATAAACTGCCATCATAGGTTGGTAATTCTGGTTTTGGTTTACTATTTGACAATAATACAGACTTCAACAATATCACTTCTGGTGAGTCACCTTCAGCCCCATCTGCTGGTGCTTCCACTTCTTCGTCACTCACATCACCTAACTCTGGATCTCTCCTTCTGCCTACCTCTACTGCTTCCAATCGAGCAGTAAGAATTCTGAGTTCTTCCCTCAACGCCTCGTCTGCCATTCTACGGGCACCTCTGCCTCGTCCTCGTCTACCTATATCCATTTCTCCCAAATCTTTTCAACTCAACCTCCTCTGATACCACTCTGATGGGACCCAGCCCACTTGGCATAACCCTTTGCACTTTTAAGGTTACACTTGGACGTTTACGTGGCAGTTGTATGTGGCGTTTGTTTTTCCTGCGTTCTGTAGCTGGTAGCTGGGCATTAACTGTGGGTGTAAATGTGCAGTCCTTCTGCCTTGGTAAACGATGTTACCCTAACCCTATGCGATTTCTCGATTGTTCCTTGTCATTCTTGTCGTTGGTTCTGAGGGTTTCGAGCTCTGCGTATGGAAGTATGTCGAGGTTGTTGTATCCTATTTCTGTTGGCTCTGAATTAGGGTTTCATGACTGTGGGTTGATTTTATGCTTGCTCTGGTTATGGGTGGAGGCCTTCTCTGCGCGTTGGACTTTTTTTCCGCCTGTATGCCTTGACGGTGTTTGGCTCTAGGTTTTCTTGCAAACTCTGGTAAGTTGTTTACCCACTCTGTTACTCTGTTTTTAATAAATGAGTTCAATCTCTTCGTCCTGGTTGTGTTTGCTGTAACTGTTGGTTGCCTATAAAGAAGTCTGATTTGAATTTGGGTTGTTTTAACACTGGTATTCGGCTTTGGCTATCCTATTCTTGCATGTACTGTTAGTCTTCTGGTCCTTTACTTTCGAATCTGGTTTGGTAGTGATTCTTGGGTTATGGATTTGCTGGTAACGCTATGCTGTTTGTACAGGAACAATGGAAAAGTTCATTCAACCTCTGCTACAGGTAAATACTCTTTCTCTGATTCAATGTTCGCTCTCTTTTTGTTCTGGGTCTAAACCAAACTGCTCCTCTGGTCTCCAGTTCACTATGGCGTCCTCTGGTTCGAATGTATGGCTCCTCCTCACGTGGTCTCCAGGTGAGGGTTTCTTTCCCTTTTCCCTTTAATTTTTATAACGCTAGTTTTGTTTTCTATCAAGGGTTTCGTCCCTTCTGGTTCTGTTGAACTCCAAATTCACTCTCGCTTGTTTGGTTGCAGGTCTTCTCTGGTGGCCTGGAGGGCGCACGTCTCTGTCTTCAAAAATGTTCGATATCGTGAAAGTGGGTAGGCCTGTAACCTATATTGCTTGTCTGTCTCGAGGGCTCTGTTCCGAATATGTTTCGCTTGTTGTTTTACTGTTTGAGTCTGGTGGGATTCATGTCCGCTATTGTCTTTCTGGGATGAGTTCACTGGGCTGTAACGCGGCTTCAGCAAATCCTTATCTTGTGCCTGTAGTCAAACCCTAACGAGGGTTTTGTATTCGTTGCTTGTCTATGGTGGCTGAGCAAATTTTGATCTTGTTTTGACTGTACCAGTCTCTGTAATATTTAAGGGAACTCGACTCTTTCGGTTTCGACTATGCAGTAATGTTTCTGGACAATATAAATGTAAATTGTTTTCTTATGAAAGGAAAAAGGAATGTGTTATTTGGTACCTGTAGCCTTCGCTTGTGGTTTTGTTACGTTGCTGGCATTTGATTCTTTTGCTGGACTCTTTACTTGTTTGCTGGTCTTGATTAGCTATGCGTAACTATGCTTCTTCAACTATATCTCTATGTGCTTTTTTGGTAATGATTTCAAATACAGTTCATACTCGTACAACAGCGATAATATTACGTTTAGTTTACAGAAATGTAAAATCCTGTTAATTAAGTATGAGAGATCAAATCAATAATTTAGGAAATAAGATAGATGGACAGTAATTCTTTGGTACTTTTGAATGCTTGATAATTCTGTTCTTCAATTACTCAACTTATTCTCTACTTGACTAAAAGACCCCTTCTTTACATGTATGTTTGGCTTTTATAGCCTCTGTCTTTAGTTAAGGCTTGCAGTTTGTTTCTTTCTGTTACAAAGACAGTTACATACTTCTGTTCCTATTTGTAACCATAATTGTTTGAATATTTCGAGACTTGTAAAAGCAGTTAAGAGTTATTTTTCCTAATTACAGAAACTACCCTTAAATCGACAATGAAACTAACAGTAATCCTAACTGGAAAAGTAAACCATCTAACTGTTGCTGACTTGTAAAATAAAGTAAAAAGAAAAATTATCTTCAGCAGAATTTAACAATTCAGTTTCCCGCTTGTGAACCTGGTTGGAGTCTTTCTGCCTCGTCACTGTGAGCTGAATGCTCCTGCATCAATTATCATTTATTTCAAGAATTTGTTTATATTGTAGTTACATTTCTAATTTTTCTCATTTGGCTACAGAGTACCCATAAACAAAAAAGCATTAAAAAGGTTTCAATTATTGAATGCATCTTCTTTCCAGCACTTAATCATTTCATATCTTAAATTTATTTCTTAATTGTTGTTGAAACACTCTTTAGAGGATAAATAAGCACACAAGTAATCATTCTCAAGTTGTAAATATTTTCATTTTGCTTTTTGCAACTATATCCTTTTATAACAATTTCTCTTTCATCCAATTAATCTAGAATTTCTTTGTTGCAATTTAGCATAAGATTTTCCTTTTGCAAGATAGTGTAGAATGATTTGAATTCTGAAAAATAGAGTTAGATTTTTTCTTTCTTGAAATTTGTCTTTTCAACATTTTTACTTTCATACAATTAGAGGAAAGTTTTGAATTCTGCAACTTAAGATAGATTTCCAATTTCTGCAAAGAAGTGGTTTTAAATTCAGTTAATTAGGATTTAATATAACCTTAGATTGAAAGAACATGTGCATAATTAATCTCCAATTTGTGTTCATACTCATAACTAGTTTCATTTCTAGAATCAATTAGTTCACAGGAAGAATCATATCATATATAGTGCACATACATTTCACAAGTACACAAATCTTGGTTGACAATTAAGGCATGAAATTAAGAACAATTAATTTACCAAACAACTACCGATGTGGAAGGTAAATATGTATTAGACTTTTCCATAAGATAGACATTTGACAATGGTAAAAAGGTATCAATATGTGTGGAACTATTAGGGTTTAGTCGCAACAACTCAAGTCCTCGTGGACCGGTCAAAGGTGGATTAGCAGGAAACATTGAGTCATCTTCCAATGTTTCGATAGATATCAAATCGCTACCAGAAGGACCAGGCATAGGCTCCACAACTATGGGTTGGTTAGGGTCTTGAGTGCCAACATGAACTCTCCGTGCAGGAGTAGAAATTCCACCTCGTTCAAGAGGAAAACTATGAATACAACATGAATGATAGTGACTATATTCAGCCAGGGTGAAAAACTATAAATTAACACAATTATGTTAGTGTCAACACCCTAAGGCCAAGACTACTGACACATACCAAACAACACACACTATAAAATTCGCAAGAGGTAGTCACACAAGAAAACCAAATAGAAGTTGGTGGTTCGACAGTTATACTAGTGACCTGCTTCCCAACCCTTTTAGCTATGAACTTGGTCCAAGTGCACTTATTATCTGTGGGGCACCCCCCAAAGGACTTAGAGATTATTACTAATATCTGTCTCAGGTATAAAGAAGATGAACATAACCCTGTACCTGTGTATGAGCCCTAAAGAGAATGGCCACTAAGGTTACCACCAACAATAATATGTCCTAGGGGGATAGTCATAAGCCAAATTCACATACAAGGGCATGCCACTTAGCATGGAGAGCTAAGATTGAAAACCCCTTGAGAGTTTCCTCCCAAGTGGCCCCTAAGTGTTACAACAAAATGTTAATAACACCATTTGTAATACATGAAAATTCCACAATCCACACAGATCAAAATTAAGTGAAATGGGGTATGTCACCTTGCCTAGCCCGAGTGTGACCTCGTGATTGACCCTCGTGTTAGAAGGGCTTCCAAGACTGCACTACTGCAAGTGGATTTGTCTCCCTACCACAAGATGATAAATTTTTTTGTAGTCTTGTAGCAGTTGACTTACACACCTATCTCCAAGACCCTAGCCTAAGCCAATGTTGGTGTGCTACCAGTAAAATGAAAAGGATGAATCTAGTTGATTTTATTATCTCGTTAATTTTAAGTGGTTGTTGATTACACAATCGGGATGAGACATGAAACTTAGATGGTGTGAATGACTCTTTTTAGAAACCCTCAGTTAGTTATATGCAAGTTTTTCTTTTCACTTCGATGAATGCTAACTACAGGAGGGTAAGCTTTTATCACAACACACCAATGCCTATTACAGTGCACCTCTCACTAAATGCCTAAATGAAAGAACCCCAAATTGATAAATATTTTACTAAAAAACAAACCAAAAATCAAAACAACCGAAAAGATTCCAAAGAAAATTCCCCAAGCTAGAACACAAGCACTTCAAAAGCATCAAAGCTAGGAAAAGAAAGCCAAAGAAACAAACACACTCAAGCAACAAAATGAAACCAAAAAGTGAAAGAGGAAGGCAATGTAAACAAGCTAGGGTTGCAACACAATAGCTCAACAAAATCCAATGTCTTACAAAAGTCAAAACCAGACCCTATAGGTAGGAAGGCCTAAACAAGATTAAATGAGTGTGATAAGAAGCAATAGAAACACACTCAAATAAAATTTTCTAGATGACAACCTCACAACCAATCACAACACCACTAATTGTGACGAAAATAAACAAAATAAGGAAGAGATCACTTAGAAACAAGTGAAAAAACCACACAAAAGCCAAAAGGATCCAAAAGTGGGATATGAAACAAATTTAAACAGACACTAAAAGTAGCCAAACAGATTTGGAAATGAGATCTAGAGACAAGAACACAAGCCTCCACCAAAGCACCAAAAGATCTCCAAGAGAATCTTGAAAGACACCAGCTATGGAAAACTCCAAATAAACCAATTAGAAATGGATCAGACCAACAAAGATCAACAACTAACAACAACCAAAAACATAGATCCAACAAATCTCCAATAGATTAGAAATAAACAAGAGGATAAATGCCCAAAATAGTTCAAAAACCTCTCTCAACAAAACAAATCCAATCAAAGGAAATTAGGCACTAGAAGATAGATTTGGACCAGAACCAGTTAGCAAACAGAATACCAACACAGATCCAAAGCAGAAAAAATAAATCAGAGGGTAAATTTCAACTTTTAAGGCTAGAAAACTAGTCGCACAGATAAGTCATGCATATAACAATTGATCGCTAACTTGTAACAACAAGGTAGTGACCAACAAAACACAGTTGAAAACTGCAGTGCTATGTGATAGACCAAAGGAAAAAAAAAATTGATTAGCTAACTTCAGTCGACTATAAAATATTCGTACAAATTTTGCTTTCAATGGTTTTTTTAGACAAAATTCTAAGAAGAATCCAGATCTCTGGTTAATTCAATCAATTTTTTTTATATAAAATTCCAAATTTTGATTTTAAATGCACGATCCGTTATTCTCTCATATTAAAAACAAAACAAAAAAACTCCAGATCTAAGATCAGCTTAGATCTGAAGCAAGTAAAGCCAATGGAGATCAAAATGAATCCAAATAACCACAAAGAACTAAATGGGATCAAGATAAAACCAAAAAACATAAAGACGAAGAGGATGTCTAAAAAAAAAGAGGGAAAAAGAGAAAATACCTCATTAAAAGCACCAATTCTATTGTGGCAAAATTCATACACAAGGAGATATTTCTCTACAACCTTGTGGCCCTAGCAAGGTTACCAAACAACAAAATAGATGACTAATTCAATTACACATATAAATCCCAATCTAAATGCCCAAGTAGTCAATCATGCATGTAGCCCCTATTAGGGTCAGTCTTGAGCTCTCCATCAGCGATCAAAATTCTTTGCATTTTTCATAGGTAGGTGTCTCATCAGTGTCAATTTTTGCATCCCGTTAGGCATGCCATAGCCCTGATGGAGGAGCTGATGTGTTTATACCCCTCTTGGCATTGCTGGTTTAAGTCATTTCAGTTATTAAAGCTCTTTCAAGCTTGTCTTGTCTTCTCTTGAGGTCAATTTCCTAGGTCTAGGGTTTTGGTCAAAAATATTACAAGGTCATGTGTTTGAAAGTCAATGAGTGTTCAGTAAGCCAGAGGGATGATTGTAAAGGTGTCTCTTCTAAATTTTTATCTGGAACAGTTAATATTCACCTTGGATTTAAAAACTCTATTTTTAAAGCCAAGGTCATTTTTCATTTATTTGTAAAAAAAGTGATGGAATTTCAAAAGTCTTCAGTCAACAAAATGCAACCCTGGTCCCCTTGCCAAGGTCCCTCAAATGATCTACCTGCAAAAAGAATCAAGCAAAAGCACTAAATCAGTCAATTTCAGGACAAAAGGAAACCAAAAAGACAACAACATGTAAAGTTTAAAAGTGTCATGAGAAAACATTAGAAAGTGGGTTTTGGGCATGAAATTTTTTCAAATGAAATTTATAAAGACCCAAACTCCCTCCTTGCACTCTCATTGTGTATTCATAACCCTTGCAAGAGTGATTGGGCGCACTTCCAAGAGAATTGAGGCAAAATCGGGCTCAGGATAGGTGCGCGACATGTCAAATTAGTTGCGCGACATGTTGGGTTGCGCGCGACATGTCAGAGAGGCTCACAAAGTGTAATTTTCCAACTGGCGTGACATGTTGGGAGGTGTACGACATGTCTAGCTAGTTTTCCCCAGCTCATGTTAGAATTGCTCAAGCTCCTTTACTTCATCAAATTGTTTGAGGTAGGCCTTTCAAACTTGTGAATAGCTGCTGGATTTGTTGAGAAACATCACGAATATCCTTGTAATGATCAAATTATGCAAGAAGAAAGACTCCATGTGGCTGTTTATAAATTTGTAAAAGGTGCTAGGGTTTTATTGCTATTTCATTGTTTCCCCTTGTTCTTATTTTCCCTATGTTTCCTATTTCATTTTCCCTATGTTTCCATGGCAATTTCCCTTTTAAATTTGCAAGAAAAATAAACCCTACCCCTTTCCCTTGTAAAAATAAAAATCAAACCCTACCCTTTTTCCCTCATTATATCTATGTGAATACATGAAATTTCATAATGCATGTGCAGTGATGTTTGTTTTTCCCTCATTTCCTTGTTTACATATATCCCATTTTCCTTGTAAAAAATCAAACCCTACCCCTCTCCCAAAAGCATCAAAAGACAAAACATTC
>APFE030420283.1:138987-184329 GCA_000404065.3 Pinus taeda | reverse complement strand
TTCAAAGTTATTGTTTGCTCTCTTTAGCTCTCTTTCTTTCATTCCTGACCATCCACTTCAGTTAAAGGCATCAACATTGTCTCCTACCTCGCCCTAAGGAACCCCCTTGCAGAAACTGTGTCCCATCCCCGCACCCAAAATTGCCATCCCCTCAATTTGCCACCAAAAACCCTAAAAACCTCAAATCAACCCTTTTGATCAGTTTACTAGCCTAAAATCAGTGTTACCCTATTAGTCATCTCATCTATTGGATATTTTACGAGATAGACCGGAGAGAGCCTTCTCCTGCCCCGTAGGGCTAGCTACAAGGCTAAATGGTTTGATGTTGCCTTGAGGTTTGCCTTTCTCAGCCTGAGGTGAAATTTCAAGCGCTAACATACTGGCGACTCCGCTGGGGAGAACATTTGACTTGTTGATTGTCTTGTCCCAGTACATGAAATCAAGGTGCAGATCTGATGCTGATGGTGGACAGGACTCAGATACATATGCAGGCTGAACCATTCACCTGGTGACTCCAATTCCAATGCTTGCTGATCCATTCATGCAATGGAAGGGTATGTGGCAGACCCTGCCGTGTGTGAAGCTATAGAAGAAATAAGAAATTTGTTAGCAAATACTGAATTTGATGAAGATGTTTTCAGTGCCTTGTTTCAATGCTTCAAATCTTTAAAGGTCTTCAAAACTAGTGGCTATGAGTTAATTGTTGAAAGAATTGAAGAGGAGATTCAATGGTTAGACGAGAAGATTCAGTCATACGATTTCCAAGACCCTAAACAGTTCTTGGAAATCCTTCCTCTTTCGAAACAAGAAGTCATAGACTTGCCTATAGAGGTTTACATTGACAATGTGCAGCTAGAAGTATGCATTGCAGAGTTGGGGCAGCCAACAGAGTCTAGCTTCCGCGATCCAATGGCAACTTACATGGACATGTTTTTCAGTTTGATTGACAGATCAAGATGTCTTTTCCGTGACCAGGCTTGTTACGTGCATGAAGGGCTGCCAACAATTACATCTGTGTCCTAGCAGAAGCATTCTCAAGCGGCATCATTCTCAGGTTTACTTGAATGGCTAATTTGGCATTTTAGTATTACCTGATCTATTGTTTGTACAGCAGAGTAGGGTAGCTTTGTAAATAAATAAGCAGCCATAAGGGCAGCATCTTGTTTTAGTTTGCTTGAAGATTGTTTGAGTTCAGTTTCAGTTTGAAAATAAGTCAAGAGTTGTGTTGATGATGACTCCATTGCCCAATGGGTGGAGGCACTGTCTGCTCTTCCAAAGTTCTGCGGTTCTTGGCACCTCCACGGAGCGGCAGCTGCCATCCCAAGTGGAGCCAATGTTAGACTCCGTCTCATGTTAGAGATTGATTCTTCTTCAAAACCCTATTTTGAAGAAGAAATCATTAATGTGTTGTTTCATATTATGTAATTTATCTCCAGCTCTTCAATTGGCAGTGACTTCAAGCTCCTATCTCTGCAAAAGCACAAACACAAAACAAAGCATCATCAGCAATCAAAGTCTGGCGATTTAAAAATCAAATCAACAATGCCTTCCGCTCCTTCATCCGTTACTCGTACACGACAAGCTTTGAATCTTTCCAAGATCAGTTTACTTCAAGCAAAGATGGTGAATCTAGTAGCAGAGCCTGCCTTGAATGAGCAACCAAAAATCTCCAAGTGTGTTGGATGAAGTTAGAGAGGGATCGCGTGGGAAAGAGAATTCTTCTGGAAAATTGATGCTGGAAAATTGATGTTGCAGGTCCAGATCTTGATCAAATATCCATAGCCTCATATACCCTTTGCTGTTGCAGAGTATTTTTCCTCATGTGTACCTCATAGTTGGTTGCTCGCAAGCTATGAAATTATGCATGCAAGTATAGGCCATTAAAGGCTCAAAACCACGACCAGGATTTCCAGTTTATGAAACTACTTGTGGTTACAATGGCATTGCTGGCTGTCGAGTAATTGATGATCATATTTATATCTAGCTCATTACAGTGGCTTGTTATAATTGGGCACTGTATTCATGGTTATTACTGTGATCACATGCTCAGAGTCTATAAATTTGTGGTTCTTGCTCGCATTACTCTCTGGTTCGTTGGCATACATTGCGGTATATAACTATTCCTGGCGAAGCATTCAATTTTGATAGTCCAGCAAATCAGTTAGAAGAGTTGGATACACGGGCCCCAGTTGTAAGGACCACTCGCGGGAGAACCCAGATGCTTCCTTCCCGCTTCAAAGATTTTATTCTTGAACCATGGAAGAAATGTAATTCAAAAGGTTTGAAAAGCATTGATACCACTAAATTAAATATGGTTTCTGAACGTAGAAATAGAATAACCATTCCAAAGTCTTTGCCGAGATCTTTTGAATCTACTGATATAGATAGTATGCCAAAGTCTTATGCCTAAAGAAAGAACAACATCAAGGGTTTCAGTGAAGTTGCATCCTCTAGAAAATTTTGATTTGGGTGATATTGTCTGGGCTAAGTTTGGAAGGCGTGGTGATCCTGCCTGGCCTACTAAAGTTATCGATCCAATCCAAGAGGCTCCAGATGTAGTTTTGAGTGTTTGTGTTCCAGGGCGGCTATGCGTTATGTTTTTTGGCCATTCTTTGGGAAAAGGGAAGGAATCCTTTGCATATGCATGGGTTCTGGATGAAAGTCCAGAAGGAAGGGAGAGAGGCGTAACTATGACAGTTACTATAGCACATTTTGACACCGTCAAATTTCATGTAGTATTTTTAGATTCTCCCGGGCACAAGGATTTTGTTCCAAACTGGATCGTTGGGGCGTCTCAAGCAGATGCCACAGTCTTAGTTGTGGATGCTTCTACAGGTGCATTTGAGGCAGGGACGGACAGGCAATTGCGCATGAAACTGGATGTCGTGGCTTCTTTTCTCCTCACTATCACCACCGCCACTTTCACGAATAATGAGGGCGCCCCAAAAAACAGATATTTACAATAAAAAAGGTTTTCTCTTTAGATATGAAATTGACTAATGTCAACCACGCCAGGGCACTAAGTTTGGTCCTCATTCCCACCACAAAGACATAAACCGCAACAGAAAAATAGGAACGAATTTCCTATTTCAAGACCTCAGAAATCAAAAAGATATGCACTCCAGTATTTGTCTTTTAATTAGCCAATGATCAGAGGATTTTTAGGGACACGGTTTTATTTTAGAATAGAAGAAAACGTTCTGTCCAATTTTTGTAACGTTAGTTAAAACAGCGCCCCTGTTTTGGGCAGCATTTTTTATTTTTATTGTATTAAAAATTCATTTTGGAGAGAGGAGAGTGAGTAGAAAATTCCGAGTGCTGGAGGAGAACTGAGCTCCATTGTACAGTCTTTGATAGAGGGATTTTTAATGAAAATTTCACAGCTCTAACTTCTGAGATTCCTGTGGTATGATAATTTAGCATATGTTTTTCTCTTGTTTCATATGTAATCTGTTATTGTTCATTTCACTACATGATCATTTCTAACTGAACAAATGAAGTGTTTAGGTAAGAATTCATGCCTGCCATGCTCTGCCTATAAGTTTGTTCATGTTCAATGTTTTCTTCTGTTTGACAAGGATTCAAAGTTATTGTTTGCCCTTGTCAGCTCCTCACCAGTCTTGCCATCTCATTTAGTCTCAATTTGATGCTAAATTTCTTGCCTACCTTGCCTCAGTCGATAACCTGTGTTGTTCATTATATTTCCCTGTTTCAAGCTGTGATTTTGCCCATGCAGCCCAGAAAAACCCCGTTATTTAATTAAAAACCCCAAATCAAATTCTTTTATCAGTTTACTAGCCTAATATCAGTGTTACCTTATTGGTCATCTCCCTTATTGAATATTTTACGAGATAGACCGGAGAGAGCCTTCTCCTGCCCCGTAGGGCTAGCTACGAGGCTAAATGGTTTGATGTTGCCTTGAGGTTTGCCTTTCTCAACCTGAGGTGAAATTTCAAGCGCTAACAGGTGTAACGATGTGACTTGGAACTTTCACTTAATTCAGAAGCATGCTACCAAGCCAGCATATTTTCACACATGTATTTTAACTGTTGTAAGACTAATATTTAACACTTGTGATGCATGTTGCTTTAACCTGTGTTCTACATTTGAACTATTTCACTTATTGTAATGCATAATTTGTTAATGCGAATGTGTTGTATATGATGTTAACATTGTCTCACCCATGTAGACTACTCTCCTAGACATTAGTCAGACCTTTCACATGGAACTTGCTGTAAACTACCGTTTCACACGTGTGGACTAATCCGCTGCGTGTTATACATGTTATCTTCCCTTGTGTTTTGTGACTGTTGCATCCATGTGGACTACTCCGTCAGAAGCTATGTATGTCCTATTGTGTTTTGTGTTCCTAGCAGTGTTGGGACTGCTCCTAATCAACCTGGAACTCACTCTCACCTTCTCCCTCGATAGTGAAAGAACCATTGACACAAGTGACACTTACACTCACCAAGCACATGAACCTTAATTCTCAAAGGCAAAGCAAACCATTCTCCTATGATGACAAGCAAGAGTTGAGGCAAATCCTTAAGATAATGGCAATCGAGCCATCATACGGGATGGGATACCCACACTAAACAATGTGAGGTGTAGTTGGGACTTCATACCAAGGTGATCCCCTGATGTTGGCGGATCCAGCACCGTCAATAGGAAGGAAACAACCATACATACATACCAATAGCCTTTATAGTATCTGCAATCATAGACAAAGTTGCAGCAAGATCATCACTTCAAGTGGATGGGATTCCTTCAATATTTCCATTTGGTAATCAAGTATAAGGAGGGTACAAGTAACAAAGTGGTAGACATACTCTCTAGACCTCTTGTTTCTAAATATGTTGTTTTAAATAATGCTTCTTTATCTCTTAATAGCTATGTTGAAAAATATGTTGATGATGAATATTTTAAAGAAGAATATGAGAAGATAACTCATGGATCACAAGGGGAGAACTACCATTTTCCGGACAAGTTACTCTACCACCTCGACAAGCTATGTATTCCTACAAGTGAAAGAGTCCATGTAATTCAAGAATCTCACACTTATTGGTCTCAGATGAAATAAATTGTAACCAAATATGTAAAGGGGTGTGTGATGTGCTTTGTTTGGTGTTAGGATCTTATAATCTAGGAATCAAAGTGTCTTTGTCTCTTATTATTCATCTAGGAGGTTTTCAGGGATCAAAAAAACTACTTCAAGAGTTATACACTACCACACAGACATTTCAAGCCTTCCTTTTGATCCATTTTTCTAGAGGAGGTGTGAAAACATACAGAGCATGGAAGGCTACTTGGACTTGCTATGAATTTGCTGCGAATTTGATTGTTTTTGTCATCATTTTCAAACACAGTTTCCGACCAAATGGAGTTGAATTTTGGAAAACGGGAAGAGGTTTTTTCCAAGCACGGCCAAAGAACAAAAAAAACCTTCATTTTTTGCATAGGTGTCATATATTGGAAGCATCAAATGCATCTTTACAATCTATTTTTCATATTTTGGTATTTCCCGTTTTAGTTATGATGTTTGGGTATAGATTGTGAGGAGTTGGAGAGGAAGTTTTAGAAATTGAGAGAGGTTTCTCTCAAGGACACTCACATATACAAACACCTCCCTCGTTGTTTCATAAGCTATGCGGATTTAGGATATATGAGCTCATATTTGAACCCTATTTTTCCATAAATTTGGTGTCCTTTGTTGTGCAAACATATTAGTCAACTCTATTTTGGAAAATTTCGAAATTTGGAGCTTCGAGAAGTCATTTTAGTTGTTGGATAAGTGTTTATAAGTTAAAATCATGTAGTTTGAGTTGTTAAACAAAGATGCATTGTTTGAGTTGATGTTTCTAAATTGCATTAGTCTTTACATAGCAATTCCTTGTTTTTTCCTACATAGCAAGTTAAGATGCATTGCATCTAGACCATTCAACTTTTATGAATTGAATTTGACCACCTAGAGTGGTAATTAGAATTCATATTTGTATCTAATGATGTAAAGATATGGAAAAGGGTGTTGGTTGGTCAGATTGGAGAGGAAAGAACATTGTGTATTTTGTAATTTTTTTGACTTTTAATGAAATTTGTGGATCATAAATACCTAGTTAAATCTCTTCTGAGATTCATGTGATTCAGTTCTCATATGTGAGTGTTTCATATTTTTTGTGTGTTATATTTATTCCTATGATGTTTAAATGAAAAACTTGTTTTAGGATTCATCTATTTAATGGTGCTCTGTTGCAGTCATTTAGACATTCTATATGTTTTTCTTCCATAATCATTTTAAGATCCATCCATTGTTTGATGCATTGAGATGGTTATATATTTTCTTTATTATTCTCACGTCTACAACTATTTATTGGCATAAGGAAGTGTTTATGTCTTGCCTTTGAACAACTTTTCCCAATTCACCGAGCATCCACCACGTCATTGATCTCATTTTTTTACTAACTCCATGCCCAATGGATTTCTCTCTAGCCCTGCCACCACACCTATAAAATATGTTATTTTCCAAAGATCTAGTGAATGTTATTCATTGAAACCAATCTTTAGTGACTGAGTTGAAAGAGAGAGCCCTCTCTGTGGTTGGAAGGGCTAGTTTCTAATTCTGCAAGTGGTTTTTTGTTTCCTCTTGGTTTCCTTCCTAAATCCAAAGGAAATTATGGAGTGCTAACATTTGGAAGCCCAGTAACAGAAAATTGGGGTTGTACACACCGATCCCTATTCCTTCTCATCCTTGGGAGAGCATCTCCATAGATTGTGTACTGGTATTTCCTTTGTAAATAAAGGGTCATGACTACTTGTATGTAGTGGTGGATAGGTTTAGCAAGATGTGTGTCTTGATTCCATGTAAGAAGAATATTATTTTTGAGTAGACTAATCAAAGTTTCTTTTAGCATGTATGGGTCCATTTTGAGCTACCCACATCCATTGTTTCAAATCAAGACTCTTGATTCCTTAGATAGTTTTCGACAAGATTTGTGGAAGATGATGCAAAATGAGCTAAAGAGTAGTATGACATTCCATCCACATATCGATGGATAGATAGAGGTCATCAACAAAACAATGGTTAATTTACTCCGACTGTATTACAATAAGCATCCTAAGTTGGGGGATGAACAAATACATTATGTTCAACCTATATACAATAGGGATTTGCAATTTTCTACTCAAAGTTCACCATTTGAGACATGCTTTGGGTACTTGTTGAAGGATCCCTTAGATTTTTATTTCGAAAAGTTGAGGATTATAGTGAAAAAAGTGATGAGGATAGAGCTTGCAAGTTCATTAAGCAAATGCAAATGATTAATTAAGAAATACAAGAACCTTTGGAAAAGAGTTAGGTAGAGTATAAAGCTCAACATGAAAAACACAAATTTGATCACCAATTCTAGGTTTGAGATAGGGTATGGCTTAACTTAGCAAGGAAATGTTGAAGGGAGAATGCAATAAGTTTAAACTAATCAGATATGGTCCATTCACCATCTTAGAAAATATTGGAACCAATGTCAGCAAATTCAATTGCTTAAATTGGTTTCATTAAATTATCAACCAGACATACTCGTAATTTTGTGATGATGCCAACAAAATATATGTACGAGTAGGCAACTTACTCTAAGCTATGAAAACTTGGTTGTTGTAAGCAAGAAAACACTAAGCTCCCTTACTGGAGGTCCTTCCATAATGTTTCACAAGAACTATCAAAAATCAAAATTATCAAGTATTCTTAATGAAAATAGTAAATCATATAAACCTATAGAAAGCATTCATATGAGTTACATGACTTAGCTTTTGTAGGCAATAAAACACTAAGCTCCCTTACAAGAGATCTCTTCATAATGTTTCACAGGACCTATCAACAATCAATATTATAATCCAGCATATAAATCTAACCAATATTCACAACTATTTATAATGAAATAAAATACTTCATTGATCCATTTGGAGTGAGGTCAATTCTCCTAAGAGAAAAGTAACAAACTATTCCATAAATTAATACACTACATTAAAGTAATTTACATCTAAAAGTATAGAAAGGAAATTTATGTAAAAGAAAAACTTATTATATTCCTTCATAAGTTGGATACATTCTCCAAGAGTCCTCCTCTTGGAATGGAGGAGACAATCCTATTTATACATAAACTTGATTTAACTAACAAATATTTGATATCCACCAATCTCTCCTAAATCCACAAATGTCTCATGTCGTTACAACCATGTGCTAACACTTAGGAAGTAACATCTCTACAAATCCTCTCACAAATATCTAATATCTTTGATAAGATATCTTATCAAAACTTCCATGATACTTCTCCATGAAGTATGCTTGAAGAAATCTCCCAAATCTTCATCAAATCTTCAAGGGGTTGAAGAAGAAATTCGAATTTGAGGCTTAGTGGTCAAATATGACTTTGTTGAAGTATTCAAATAAACCTACAAACATCATGAAACTTATCCCACTTACATATATATGTAAAATCATGTTATTTTTCCAAAATTTAATCTTAATTGACTCAAAAACATTAAAATGGATGCATTGGAAAATAGTAAGTCTAAACCTAGTGTAATCTTGAAAATAGTTTAATGTAAGGGTATGGGAAAGACAAGTATGGTTTAAAAATGAAGTGAAATTGAAGTGAAAGGTTGGTAAAAATATGGTATTTGGGTGACCCAACATTCCTCCCCAACTAAAGGTGTTGCATGTCCTCATGCAGCCTTGTATTGGGTTTTTTGAACTGTGTGATGGAGTCTTTTTTTCTAATGTGGTTCTTGTGTGAAAACACTTTCCTTTTTACTCTTCTTCTTACTACAACAAAGAATGATCTTGAAAATTGAACCATGTGAATACATTCAAAATGATTAGTTGGTAATGTTTTCATCAACCATTCAATGTTTTAGCCTCATTTACTTGAAATTGTTGTGCAAAACATGCTTTTTAAGTAGGCTATGTATAGGCAACCACAAAATTATTTGGAACATCCTTCACATTGTTGTTTTTCTTAGGAATGTATGCTTCATATGAAAACCAATGATGCATTATGGAAATCAATCAAGGTGTTTATAACAACAATAACTTTCAATTGGGAAAATATTATTGGTAAACAATATATGAGGTTATGAAATATGGCATCCTTGGAAAACTGAAGGTCTTTTCCATCCTTGGAAAATGTAGCAAATAAGGAAGATATAGAATGACATGAAATAGGGAAGGATACGAAAGGAAAAATAGGGGATTTTTCCAAATACATGTATTTTAGAATTCAAGTAATTATTGATTAAAAAGTGAAAACAAAATATATTCATGTACTTGAGAAGGTCCTGAGCTATGCATTTGAGAGGTCTTTGTATGGCTGGAATCTTTTTGGTTTTTGTTGTTGGATCATCAATCTTTGAAGTGAAACAATATGATCTGCTTGGGTGTATGAACATAGAATGAGATCTGAAATTGGTACATTTGTACTGTATTATTGCTAGAACTAAGCCGCTGGTGCTGAATTTTGGAGATAAATTTTGATTTATTAGAGCACTGTTATAATCTTCTCTAAGTTTCATGGAACCATATAGTCTTCATTTATATCCACATCATGACATAATTATTTTCTATGTGAATAAATCTTTCTGATATCGAACATAGAAAAAAATTGTTAGATTATCGACTATTAATGAATGTTGTTAACCAACATAAGAATACTCACCATTAATGTCAATGAGAGTCAAGATTCCCATGAATATCTTACTAGGTACGAATAAATGAGTTGAATTCGAGTCACCTAGAAGATCTAACAAACAAGGGACATTTATGTATTCCCACTATTCATTGGCAAGAGAACTTGCCATTAACACATGCAAGCCTCAAGGTACTACAAAGAACTCTAGTCTCATACCTAGATAATGTGCTAAAGTCGATGGGTCAAGACTTGCTAGAAGGAGGAACTTAATGAATTCCCCATCATCTAACATGAGAATAAATAATGATTTAGAGGACCATAGATGAAATATTTTCATTTATGAAGCAGGTTCTGTTTTGCAAAAGGAAAAGGATAGTGAGGTAACTCAACATTTTAAGTGAGTTGAATGAATTTATTCATGGGTTAGGAATGAAATGTAAGTGAGGCAGGAAAGTCTGAAACTTGCAAAGAAAAAATGATCTGAAGTTTTGCTCTAGGAAGATGGATATTGATGGATGGATTGTAAGCTTAGAAAGAGGCAAATGAATGAGTAGCAATGGTATTATGGATGTGATTTGAAATTGACTTGACTTCTATGTGTTCTGTTTGAAAAATAAATTGATCTTTGAAAATCACTTATGCATAAATTGATCTCCCTGGAACCTACAAAAATTAGTACTAATTTGCAATAAAATGTAAGATTCTCAAAGGAAAGAGGTGATCATTCTCTCTTCATAGGATATATATGCAACAAATTCATAACTAGTGCTAATAAAACAAATTCAAGGAATATAAATAAAAATGAAATGAACATTTTACCTACCAAGAAGTGGTGCACCTTGGACTTCCTGCCATTGTTTCATTGATAATATATTTGTTTGATATCAAATTTCAGTGATTCAAAAACTAGGTTAAAGAAAATTAATATTATAAACATGTTTTTAATAATTTAATGCTTTTTCAAAGTCTAATTGTTGTAAAATCCACAAAAAATGACTATTTTTTATTGTCTCAAATGTTATTAAAAATTATCTCATCGTGTATAGTTCGCCAAGATCTTTTCAACGATGCTAGAATCGCCCCAAACGAACGTCGTATGAGAACATTATGGTTGTTTGAAGTCTTAGCAAAATAATAAAAATGGAGGCATGTGTGCCACGAGGCAACACCAGGGAGTGCCACGTGACATCTCCAGAGTGTGCCACATGGTAGTGCGATGATGACATGGATTGATGATGTGGAAAAATACTTTATGTGGCATGATGACCTGGTAGATGATGATGTGGCAGTGATGTGTACTGTTGAGATGGTGATGATGTGGCATTGACTGGTCAACTACTGATGTGGCATGGTGAGTTCGCAGAGTGAAGTGGATTGCTGCCTGGACAAGGTGATGTGGCTCACTACTAGGTGATGACTGCAATGTTGACGAATAGTATGTTTCCATGTGGACCAATTAAATGTCATGTGGCTGCAAAATTGTTGCCTAGTTAAGGGCTGTCAAAATTGTAAAATAGTTAACAAATTTTGGTCTTTATTGTATTTAAACTCATTACCTCTATTTTACAATTTCAAAGTCTTACGAATAATCCATAATTCAAATTTGTAAAATAAGAACCATAATAATTTTATTTAAAGTTAGAAATATTAACCAACAAATTTGACTAACGAGGCAACAATTTGACAAATGCAACAAAATTCAAGATTTTTAGGAGAAAATCAAGTGTTTAACTACTCCAGGGCACTTCTCAATCAGTTTAATGCCACTAAAATGTTTGATTTTCAATTGAACTTATCATCTTTCAAAAAATAATGGATCTCATAACCAATTTATTCTATAAAAATTAGCAAAACATTGAAGTTGAAACTCAATCTATTTATTTTTTAGTTGTTGCAAGTTGCTACAAGGCATGTTACAACAAAATTCATGGGTCATTTTCTCACAAAATATGCGTTGTATTTTTCTCAAATTTTGTAGACATGTTCCGACTATTCTAATGTTTATGCACACCAAAAATCAACACCATCCAATGTAAATATTTTGAGATATAATCGAAATGGTTGTAGGTGATGATGTGTTTCAACAATTTTTTTGTAAACTTCAAAAACGATTTTCTCACAAACTAAAAATCATATCGGGTTGAAATTTTGTAGGAAGGTTCTTATGGTCCTAACTGTTTTACATACCAAAAACTAGATCGATCCAATGCATGGAGCTCGAGATATAAGTGAAATGGCTGAAAGTGATGATCCTCATATTCTCAAAAACCGTGAAGCCGATTGGGTTGAAATTTACAAGGATTGTTGATTATAATATTATACATTTCTTGTCCAAAAATTACAAGAAACCAATTCTTATTTTGTGAGATATCTTCAATTTATTTTCTTCATTTTGTATTTTGTTTTTTTATTTTTATTTTTATCGTTAAAGTTCCATAAGGAAATCTATATTCTTTGATCAATTATGATATTACATATAAACAAGAAGTATTGTCTCAAGATAGGGAAACCATCTTGGACACACAATCATTTGGGTGAGAGAATATCTCAACCACACACCAAACTAGGGATATATAGATATAACCACTCCTATAGAATATGAACAAACTCCTTTACGTAGAAAGTCATAATTGAGACAAGTAGGAATTACATTTTCCAACACACCCCTTATGACTACTGGTCTCAATATTAATCTGCAAGATCTTCATCTAGCCCAATCTAGTAATTACACCTTGTAACTTGTTCATGCAATTATATATGCCCATATAAAGGAACAACCATCTACCGGAATGCATGGGTTCCCAGCTGCTGCAACTACTAGTCTACCACGAAGTCCTTCACATGCATGGTTCATCCAACCTTTTGATGAACTCCCCCTAGATATAAAATTTCACCTCATGAAGTCTAAAACCAATATGGCCCACCCAAGTGTATCCATCCCACATGACACACTCTTCCAGGGTGTTAAAACTCTCTAATAGGGGGAACACATAACAAAGGGTATGCATGCCTCTTTGGGTCTCACAACAGGGACATAAGACATTTCAAGGACCACAATTAACCATTACAAAGCAAGAACATGTAGATTTGCTATAATTACAATGCGTGACTCATAATACATCATCATCATGAGTCTATTCTAGAAACTCTAACAGACTTTCACTTCATTGTCCATCATCCTTTAATCTTTGATGCAACTCTTCTAATGCCATCTTTAGTCTCATGTCTTCATCATATACTGCAAATTTGCGTATTGTTGGAATGATGAGTTCCAACACACACACAGAATTGTGGCGATAGTTGGTCTAACCAATGTCACTCCAATAATAACCAAAAATACCATGACACGACATACTTATTATGAAAATCAACAGCATTAGCCCCAAAATCCGGCATTCAACTTGATCAAACATTATTGACACCTTTACAATTCGACCAACAATTTCCAACTACCCAATTAGATTATGTAAAGCTCGAGCATCTTCCTCACTATTGTATTCACTACTATACTAATATTGCATATCAAGATTGATATCAAGTTGCATGCATCACACTTGAATAGGTTCGACAAGTCTTGCGAGAGTAGGTGGCTTTAGTGGTGGTGGTTTCACCCCCTCTTTGGGCTTTGGAAGCACCACAACATCTCCACGCTTCCAACCAATAGGGTTTTCCATGGCCAGAGTGAACCAAGAACGTTCCCTTCTTAATCAGGCTATTTAGTAAGACCTAGAAAAAATTTCCTTCTGTAGACCCATAAGTTTCTCCATCCATTTCTCGCAAGAAGTGATATAAGGAGCTCCAAACTGAAGATAAGTTGGTTGGGACCATAATTCCTCATATATCTCCATGTACAATGGCCCTAATCCAAGAAATATATGAAGGAGTATAAAATTGGCTACCTTCCAATTTCCTTTGTACAATTGTTCCAAGGTGAGGCTCCAAAATACTAGTTAGCAGTTCTGAGCTAACATACAATTGGGAAGAAAGTTTTCCCAAAGAGATTTGGCTAGAATCTTGCAATATTTCATTGATTTCCTCAGCTACAGAGTCTGAACAGATATTTGACAATATCTTGTTGATCTAAAGATGATCTAAAGTTGTCACTGATGTCAACCTAAGTAGCACCAAGGATGACCCTAAACTTCCATGGCACATTAGGCATCATCATTCATGGTTTCTCATCTCATAACCATTATAGGAATACTCTACTCAAAATATATATTTTTATTGGTATATAGCTCTCCTCGTAATTCCTCACGCTTTGTAAGTTATTCAAGATTGAAGTTAGTAACCCCAATTAGTGGGATAAAACCTCATGGGGTTGTGGCATGGAATTTATCATTGATTTTGGTCATTGAATATTCAATAATAAATAATTTTTTAAGCTCCTAAAATCCCTCTGATCTTGGTTAGCGATATTTTTGGAGATATGATCTGTGGAAGTTAGGGTTTGTGCAAGATCCTGAATTTCATCTCAAAGAGGTGACCTTGGAAAAATCATCATAACTCCCTCTCTCTGAGAAGAGGATTGGAATTCTGTAAAAAGTGGTAGATAGTGCATGGACAATAGTTTTTGGTATATAAATTTCAGATCCAAAGGAGGAAAAAATGACACGTGGCACTCCATACAAGTTCACTCTACTAAACTAGTCCATAATTAGGTCATTGTGAGAGATTGGGCATCACTTTGCCTTGAAGAATCCAAATCAGGTCAGACCTATGGCATTGGAAAGAAGACTTGAAGGGATACTATAGGACTGAAGATCACATATTGGGGATTTGAAATCACATAGATACATCAGATTCAATATCATGCTCATAGAAGGCAAGAAAGAAAACTAGATCAAGTGTTGTCAAGGGGTGAAAAGGACTAGACTTTCTAGGGCAACAAAGGGAAAGGTGTAGCAAAATGATGCAGCAAAGGTAAGATCTAGGTAAGCATCTTATGTATATGCATGTTCATCTCTTAATTACATTAGGTTCTTTGTATTCTAATTTGTTGTTTTTGTTTAGCATTGGCATATGCTTTGTACGCTGAGGTATGTTTTGCTATTATCATGTCATGGGTATTTCCTTGAATACATTTTGTAGGTATTATATATTCATAAAGAGAAGACTCAATGCATAATCTAATGTCCTAAAGAGTGAGAAAGGGTAACATGACAAGAGTAGCAATCAAGGTGCTAAACAACAGGGAGAAGTTCACCACATGAAGTCTTCAAGTGGGTAGCACTGCATACAGCCATTGTAAAAGTATCATTGTATAGAGTCATTGTAAAAGCATCATTGTAAAAGTTGTACAAGTGTCTATCTGCCAAGAGTTGAAGAGGTAGTGTCTCTAGGATCATCATTAGGTGGTTGTGTCATAGTTGGGGTTATGGTCTAGTGTGTTTTCTTCTTCTACGTCATTATATATCATTGTAAAGTGGACCATTTTCCTTGGTATGAGAGTCCATTCTTCTTTTGTTCTTCTATAGGGTGGTAGGATGGTGTTATGCTGGTGCATGAAGTCACCAACAGGTTCAAGCCTGTGAAAACTTGAGGGTGGTAGGGTGGTGCAAGGGTGAATTGTAGCTCATTAGGTGTTGGGGCATCCATTCAATTGATTACTAAAGAATCTCGGGCATTGGAGTGTCCATCCAGTGGGAGGTGGAGAAGAATGCTTTTCTATATTCCAGGAAGTTGGAGCTTTATTTTCAATTGGAGTTGAAGATTAAAGAATTAGTAGAAAAGCGTTCAGGTGGTTTTTATCCCAGAGGGGGTTTCCACTTTAAAAACTGTGTGCATTTGTGTTCCTTTTGTTTACTGTTATCATTGTACAAACACTAATAATAATTGAAGATTACCTAATGCTCTAAAAGATTAATAAGAATACTAATTGAACGTAATATTGATTCACTCCCACCCCCCACCCCCTCTCAATATTTCCAACAATTGGTACCAAAGCTTGGTTCCTTCAATAGTAGTTTAACAACTGGAAGGAGATCATGGTGCATACCAAGAATGGTATACCTCTATTCAATGAAAATAATTATGCACTTTGGAAAGGAAGAATGGAGATCTATCTCTTGGTGCAAGGTTACAAAGTATGGGACACTGTTCAAAATGGTTTTACACCAACAATAGATGAACAAGGTAAGAATAATTTGGTAAATGATGCAAAATCAAAGAATATTATTATCAATGGACTTATTGAATCTCCTTATCATAAGGTGTTGGGTTGTAAAACCGCCAAAAATGTATGGGACAAGCTTGAGAATATATATGCAGGTGACTCAAATGTCAAAGAAGCAAAGCTTCAAATCTACAAAGAAAAATTTGAGCAACTCAGAATGAAAGAAGATGACAACATTGCTGCATACTTCCAACATGTTGATGAAATAACCAACACTCTGGAAGGATTGGGAGAGCTTGTTGATGAGAAGACTATTATACAAAAGATTCTTCGAACATTATCAAGAATATTCAACCCAAAGGTATCAGTCTTAGAATATAGTGAAAATATGGCCAAACTCAGCAAAGAGGAATTACATGGAGTTCTTATAGCATATGAAATGAGACTTGATGAAGAACATGGTACTTCGCATCTAGAAATTGCGTTTGCTACATCTAAGAAAACCAATAAGGACAAACAACCTTCAAAGGAAAAGACTCGCACCTGCAAGTGTGAAGAAAAGGAAGATGATGAAGAAGGTTTTTCAGATGGAGAATATGCTTACTTTACAAGAAAACTAAAAACTGGTAAGGGAAAATTCAAAGGTAAACTTCCATTGATATGTTTCGGTTGTGGTGAGGTTGGGAATTTCATAGCAAAATGTTCAAAAAGAAGTGATGGAAAATCAAAAGGAAAGATAGGCTTTTAGAAATTCAACAAGAAAGCAAGAAGAAAGGATTCAAAAGGAACTTTCTCCCTAAAGAAGATAGTTCATCGTCCGATGAAGAAAGTGACAGTGAAGAAGAAGCCAATGAGAGAGTAGTGTTTATAGCCAAGCACAATAAACAAGAGGTATCAAACAACGAAGAAGAAGGGTTGACCATAGAAGAATTTTCTAAGGGGGCAATCAAGCTTATAAAATACCTCAAGGCTAAGAAGATCTGTTCCAATACTCTTGAAGAACAAGTTCAAGGTCTCAAAATTGAAGTTGAAGAACAAAAATGTATTGAAGAGTCACTTCAAAAGAAGTTGGAAGAAAGAAGCTGAGAAAGGGAAGCATTAGAAGCCAAAGTAGTCTCACTACATAAGGAAGTGAAGAAGGGAAACACTATCCAAAACTATACCAAGAACTCAAGGGCATTGGAAGAACTCATCAACAATCAACAACCTTACAATGACGAAACTGGCCTCAATTGAAAAGAAGAAGAAGCAGGACCTTCTACAACAAAACACAATGAACCTATGAGATCTGACAGGCATGTAGACTTCATTGGACAAGATTCGTAAGAAAATCCTTGGAAGACAATTCCCAATGAAGATTTCCATCCAAGTACCAACATATTTTTCATGGCTATTGTTATTCACGTGGAAAAATTGGTCATAACGCTGTAGAATGCCGCACGTACCCTAGGAACCAATACAATTCTAGGAGATCTGTCAAATATGAACCTCCCAGGGCTCAACGAAACATCAATAGATTTGAACATTTAAGAAATAATATTGAATGTTACAAATTTTTAAACTTTGGACACATAGCCAGAGACTGCAAAATTGAAAATCCTCTGGAAGAATCTTCGAAGACACAGAACAAACGAACATGGAAGAAGAAGAAGGCTGATAATTGTACTCTCGCTCTCAAGGCTCAAAACAACAAAGATGTGTGGTGTGTTTCGTAGTGGTTTCTCAATGCATATGACTGGAGATAGAAAGAAATTTGTATCTATGACAGATAAGAAGGATGGAACCATGTCCTTTGGAAATAATGGATCTTCAAATGTTATGGGATCAGGTACTGCCAGTCTCGGAAGCAAAGATGCTCTAGCCAATAATGTTCTATTGGTTGAAAACATGAATCACAATCTTTTCACTGTTGGACAAATGTGTGATCAAGGACACACAATGATGTTCAACTCCACAAAATGTGAAATCGGGAAAGGTAGGTATGGTAAAATTGTGGCGATAGCAAGTCAAGCTCCAAACGACATTTATGCTCTCGATGTATCAACGAAAGCATGTCTACTAGCTAAAGAATATGAAAGCTAGTTATGGCACAAATGAATGGATCACATAAACTTTGACAATATTGTCAGGATAAGCAAAAAGGAAGCAATACGAGAAATGCCGAAAATCTCAAAACCTTCCAACACACTATGTGAGACCTGTCGGCATGGAATGTAGACAAAATTTAGATTTAAACAAAAGAAAACTTTGCATCACATCCATTAGAATTGATACATATTGATCTATGTGGTCCTATGAGAACAAAAGGCTTAGATGGAGAATTACATTTCATGTTAATGATAGATGACTATCCTAGGATGACAGTCGTCAGTTTCCTAAAGAAAAAATATGAAGCATTTGAGTGCTTTAATATCTACAAGGAGTTGGTCGAAAATGAAACTGATTTGAAAATAAAGTGTCTAAGATCATATACTGGTGGAGAATTCATTTCCAAGTGATTTCAGCAATACTGTAATGAAAATGGAATAAAAAGACAATTTTCAATAGCACGAACACCTCAGCAAAATGGAGTTGCTGAAAGAAAGAACATAATCGTACAGGAAATGGGTAGAACACTCTTGAAGGACTCGAAATTGGATGAAAAAATTTGGGTTCAAGAAATTGATACAACAATCTTCATTATCAACAAAAGACTTCTCAGAAATAATTGCAACAAGACCCGATATGAATTATGGAACAGAAAATTGGCTAATGTAAAATATTTCAGAATATTTGAAAGAAAATGTTATATCAAAAGAGAAGATCAAAATTTGGGTAAGTTTTAATCACATGTTGACGAAGTTATCGTTGTCAGTTACTCATGCAAAAGAAAGGCCTATAAATGTTATAATCTAAGACGAAAATAGGCAGTGGAGAGCATAAATTTTACATTTGACGAAGATGGTGTTCTAACGAATAATGGTGAGGATATAGAATCTTTGAAACTTGAGACAGAGACAGAAAAAGGTACAGAGAAAATTCTAGAACAAGAAGCTACTGTCAACCAGGAAAAAGTAAATAATGATCAACAAGATATACAAGAACAACAACAAGAATCTCCTCCAAAGAGAAAAAAAGAATGGATTCAAAAGAACTATCCATCAAATCAAATCATTGGTGACATAAATGAAGGAATTGGAACAAGAAAAGGTTGATGAATTCATTCATCACAACAAGCTCACATTTATTTTCTAGCAACCTTTGAGCCTAGTAGTTTTGAGGAAGCTAGCCAGAATGAACATTGGGTAGCAGCTATGAATGAAGAATTGGATCAAATTGAGAATAATAACACCTAGGAATTAGTTCCACAACCAAAATATAAAAATGTCATTGGGACTAAATGGGTGTCCAGGAATGTAAAAAACTAATAAGACACACTCACACTCATAAAATAAATAGCATAAATATAGAAAAACCAGACATGGTGGAAAAGGCCTCAGCCTTACAGCATTCCTCACATTCTCATTATTAATCAATCCAATGTACAAAGAATGATAATAGTACAAATAAATACAATAGGAAGTTGGTCTCAATATAGTACGCCTATCTTGGACACTATGGTTGAGAAAATGTCTCAACAACACACTAATCTAAGAGCCTAACTAGTTGGAGAGAATCTATCAACCAACTAAGCCTAAACTGACTCCTAACCATGAGGAACAAACTCAATATAGAAAGGTAGGATTAAATCCTAACTTTCATGATTTTAATTAATTTAATTATTTGGACTTAGAATTGTTTTTAATGTGAGAGTGAGGCTAACATTCCCCCCCCAACGATAAGTCCAAATTAAGAACCAGGAACCATCTTCCAAGTTCTCATGCTAAAACTGTTGATCCTCAAAAAACATTTGCCTAAAAAAATTGCCAAAGCTGGATGTTGAAGAAACTACAATATGAAGAGACCATGAGTCAACTGCATGTCTCGTTCATCTTTGAATGTCACTTGAAAACTCCATCATGTTCCAAGCTACAAAAGGATCCATCTGTCCTTTGCTTGAAATCAACATCTTGTGTCCACTGACAAAATATATAGAACACCCACTGGCTGATGATGTTGAAAAACAACTCACTGTTGCTTTTGTTATGTTTGAAAACTGTTCACTGCTAACTTTGTTGTCGATCACCCACAAGTGAATTTGTTGATGCTCACTCGCTGATGAAAATGCCCACTGGCTACTTCGTTGATGTTGTCGAGACCTTCAGTCTGACAACCACTGTCAATTTCATTGACATTTTCCTCCCTTTGTCAACTGAAAGGAGAGATAATATTCTTCAAATTATTTCTGAACTCCGCCCCTTCAAGTGTAGGAGTGTTTCACTGGTGTACTCCCCCGTTCGACTGCACGAGAGTACCATATTTATTTTTATTGTTGGCTGCAATATGTGTGAGTGAATTCAATTGTAAAACTTATACAATCTTCTAACTATCGATGACCATTCCCAGGGATCAATCCATGAATAATCGATCTCCAATCTGCTTGATTGTTGTTGTTTGCTGCATTGTGTTGATGAATTATTTGACTTTCCACAATGGTGACAAGGATCGAGATGAAAACACTGATCTTCCAGATGACGATTTTTTGACAATGAAGGCATTTTGGTTTGAAAGCAACTTCAGTTTGCGCACATGTCTGTTTGTCTACACCTTTCTCATGGCTTGTTGATGTTATTTGATCAAGAAATCCTGCATTGATGAACTTGATCGGCTTAGAATAACCAGGGATATGAAATTTGTTTTCATCTTTGTCATATCCTAATCCTCATTGATTTTTGTTAATTTGAAGTTCTTCCCATGGCTTGATGATTGGTTTGGAAGAAAGTTGAACTGGACCAGGGACCACTTCGACACTTGAAGTTGGTTAGATTAATGACTTGGAATGATCAGTTGTATTGTTCAAAGAATTGGAAGCATCAGTATTCTCTAGCAACTCAGTTCTTTGTATTTGCGACTCCAATTGAAGGAACACAATCATTTCATGTGCATGTTGAAGATGCACTTGAATATTAGTAGGAGTTCTTTTGTTGATGTTCACCATGTCGCCAGCTGATGATAAAATCAAATTGTTAAGAATTTGGGACAGTTGAATGTGTGTTTCCATGTTAGCTTGCTCACTTTGAATTCAGGCTCGCTTGTATTGTTGCTTATTGTTGATTCTTTAAGCACTTGCTAGAGTTTTATAACTTGGTTGCTTGAACTCTTGATTTGATGATGAACACTTTGCTTGAATGCTTCACTGACACTTTGTGAATGCTTCAATCAACTTCACACTGGCTCGTTTGTTGTAGATGTCATGCTTTGAACTTTTACACTTGATTTCACATGCTCGCTTGCTTGGTTGTTTGAATGACACGCTCGCTTGCTTTGTTTGAATGACACGCTCGCTTGCTTGTAAGATTATCTTATCAAGTTGATGATGTGACGCTTTGTGCTTGTGTACTTAAGCTTGATTACAGGAGCGTGATTAATTGTTCTTATACTTAAGCTTGCTTATGTGCATGTAATGTTTTAAGCATAATACAAAGAGAGTGTTTTGATAACCTGAACACAAGTCATGCACACGCATTCATTACACATGGTGTACCTAAGATCCCCTTATTCAATTTCGGCTAGATCTAGGACACAAGCACCATAAAAAAATATGCCTTTTTATTATATAGGTGACAACTAGCTCTTACACCCAAGAACAACTTTTCAGTTACAATATTTGGTTTGTTTGGACCCTTTTTCAAACAACAAATTCACTTCAATGACTGCTCCTTCACTCTCAAAATACTACAACAATTACCTTCCCTTAAAATTCACTTATCACTCCAAATATAACAAAAGAATAATTTCACCTTATCACTCCACAAAATCACACCTTATCTCTCCAAAATAAAAATAAAAATTTAATGCACCTTATCTCATCCAAAAAAATTATATGATCACTTATGTCTCCAAAATACAAAATTCTAATAGTACAAATAAATACATGAGGAAGTTGGTCTCAAGATAGTACGTCTATCTTGGACACTATGGTTGAGAAAATATCTCAAAAACACACTAATCTAAAATCCTAACTAGTTGGAGAGAATATCTCAACCAACTAAGCCTAAATTGACTCCTAACCATGAGGAAAAAACTCAATCTAGAAAGTTGGGATTAAATCCTAACTTTGATGATTTTAATTAATTTAATTATTTGGACTTAGAATTGTTTTTAATGTGAGAGGGAGGCTAACAAGGAACAAATTGAATGAAGATGGATAGGTTACCATAAACAAAGCAAAGATTAGTTTGCAAAGGCTATGCACAAGTGGAAGGAATTGATTTCGGCAAAAAAATTGCACCACTTGCTAGAATGGAAGCCATCCGGATGTTTCTCGCCTATGCATGTTCAAGAAAAATAAAAGTCTATGAAATGGATGTTAAGTCAGCATTTCTGAATGGAAAATTAGAGGAAGAAGTTTACATTGAACAACCTAAAGGTTTACTATATAATAAAAAAAGACTGTTTGCAAGTTAAAGAAGGCTCTGTATGGTCTCTATTAGGCTCCCAGAGCATGGTATGCTTGTATTGATAGATATCTATGCCAAAAAGGGTTTAAGAAAGGTAATGCTGATAGTAATATTTATGTACAAATAGATAAATATAACTTAACAATCATTGACGTATATGTGGATGATATAATCTTTCGTAGCAATGATGATCGACTAAGTAAGACCTTTGCTACAAATATCCAAAGTGAGTTCGAGATGTCTTTACTTGGTGAGTTGACATACTTTTTAGGGCTTCAAATATCTTAGAAAGAGAAAGGAATATTTACCCGTCCTTACTCCGATGGTAACATGTTGCAAATTGAGAATAAATGACTCATCTAAGGATGTGGCTCATAGTTTGTACAAATCTATGATTGGTAGTCTTCTATATGTGACTAGATGTTAGGCAAGCTGTTGGACAAGTAGCAAGATTCCAAGCAGCACCAAAAGAATCACATATTATTGTCATCAAAAGAATTCTTCGATATCTAAAGGGCACAACAGAATATGGATTGTGGTATCCCAAGGGCAACAATCTCATTATTCAAGGCTTTACAGATGCAGATTGGGGAAAAAGCATTGATGATTGTAAGAGTACTAGTGGAGCATCATTCTATCTAAGTGGTTGTCTCATATAATGGTTGAGCAAAACGAAAACCTCGATCTCATTATCTACAGCAGAAGTAGAATGCATTGTAGTGACAACTTGTTGTACTCAAGTCCTTTGGATGAAACAAACTTTGCAAGATCTTCAAGTACAATTCAGTGAACCTATTCCCATCTTCTGTGATAACACTAGTGCCATCAACATCTCCAAGAATCCTGTCATGCATTAAAAAACAAAACACATTCCGATCAAATATCATTTTGTTAGAGAACAAGTCGTGGAAAAGAATATCAAACTTGAATATGTTGGTACAAAAGAAAAAATCGATGATATCTTCACTAAACCTTTACCTTGTGAAGATTTTGAATATATTTGCTAGAAGCTTGGGATTCTCCCAATTTCTCATTAGATTTTCCTTATTCTGAAAATAAAGGGGGAGTGGAAGTGTGTATAGGTCTGCAGGATGGTTGTGTGTCAGGGGGAGTGGAAGTGTGTACAGGTCCGTAGGATGGTTGTATGCTAGGGGGAGTTACCCTTTACCATGGATGTCAAAGGGGGAGAGAAGGCAGTAGGAAGAGGTGCCCTATCGTAGGGGGAGTACTTATGTTGCCATCAATTTCAAAGGGGGAGATTGTTGATCTAAAGATGATCCGAGGTTCTCATTCATGTCAACCCAAGCAGCACCAAGGATGACCCTGAAATTCCATGGCACATTTCGCATCACCACTCATGGTTTCTTGTCTCATAACCATCATAGGAATACTCTACTCAAAAATATCTTTCTATTGGTATATAGCTATCCTAGTAATTCCTCACGGTTTGTAAGTTATTAAAGATTGAAGTTAGTAACCCCAATTAGTGGGCTAAAAATCCATGGGGTTGTGGCATGGCATTTATCATTGATTTTTGTCATTGAATAGTCAATAATTAATAATTTTTTAAGCTCCTAAAATCCCTCCAACATTCTCTATAGAAGCTCCTCTCAACTCTATAAAAAGAAATCTCATATATCCTCCAAAAGTAGTGATCGTGGAATTTTCGCTATAACTTTATTTCTGCGAAGTCTTAGATGCTGAAATTAAAACCCATTTCAGCCGAAATCCTGATGAACGTCGTGAATAAATTTCAGATCTTGGTTCATGATATTTTCAGAGATATGATCTGTGGAAGTTATGGTTTTGGTAGGCTCCCAAATTTCATCTCAAAGAGGTGACCTTGGGAAAATCATCATAACTCTCTCTCTGAGAAGCGGATTGGAATTCTCTAAAAAGTGGTGGATAGTGCACAGATTGTAGTTTTCTGGATATCAATTTTAGATTTGAAGGAGGAAACAACAACACATGTCACACTGTATAATTTGGCTCTACTGAACTATTCCATAATTAGGTCATCATGAGAGATTGGGCATAACTTTGTCTTGAAGAGACCAAATCGGGTCAGACCTATGGCATTGGAAAGAAGACTCAGAGGGCTATGACAAGACCAAAGATCACATATTGGGGATCTGAAATTAGAGAGATAAATCATATTCAATAGAATGCTCCTAGAAGGAAAGAAAAAAGCTAGATCAAGTGTTGTCAAGGGGTGCAAAGGACCATACTTTCTAGGGCAGCAAAGAGCAAGGTGAAGCAAAATGATGCAGCAGAGGTAAGATCCAGGTAAGTATATTTTGTATATGCGTGTTCATCTCTTAATCTCATTAGGTTCTTTGTATTATAATTTGTTGTTTTTGTTTAGCGCTGACATATGCTCTGTAGGATGAGGTAAGTTTTTCTATTATCATGTCAGGGGTATTTCCTTGAAGACTTTTTACAGGTATTATATATTCATCAAGAGACGACTCAATGCATAATCTAATGTTCTGAAGAGTGAGAAAGGGTGGCATGACAAGTGCAATAATCAAGGTGCAGAACAACAGCAAGCAGTTCACCACATGAAGTCTTCAAGTGGGTAGCACTGCATACAATCATTGTAAAAGTATCATTGTACAAAGTCATTGTAAAAGCATCACTGTAAAAGTTGTACAAGTTTCTATCTACCAAGAGTTGAAGAGGTAGTGTTGGGAGGTCTAGGATCATCATTAGGTGGTTGTGTCATAGTTGGGGTTATGGTCTAGTGTGTTTTCTTTTTCTACTTCATTCTATATCATTGTAAAGTGGACCATTTTCCCTGGTATGGGAGTCCATTCTTCTTTTATTCTTCTATAGGGTGGTAGGGTGGTGTTATGCTGGTGCATGAAGTCACCAACAGGTTCAAGCCTGTGAAACCTTGAGGGTGGTAGGGTGGTGCTAGGGTGAATTTTAGCTCATTGGGTGTTGGGGCATCCATTCAGTTGATTACTGAAGAATCTCAGGCATTGGAGTGTCCATCCAGTGGGAGGTGGAGAAGAATGATTTTCTACATTCTAGGAAGTTGGAGCTTTATTTTCAATTGGAGTTGAAGATTAAAGAATTAGTAGAAAAGTGTTCAGGTGGTTTTTATCCCAGAGGGGGTTTCCACTTTAAAAATTGTGCATATTTTTGGTCCTTTTGTTTACTGCTATCATTGTACAAAAACTAATAATAATTGAAGATTACCTAATTCTCTAAAAGATTAATAATAATACTAATTGAAGGGAATACTAATTCACCCCCCAGTATTTCCAACAATTGGTACCAGAGCTTGGTTTCTTCAATAGCAGTTTAACAATTGGAAGGAGATCATGGTGCATACCAAGAATGGTGTACCTCTGTTCAATGAAAATAATTATGCACTTTGGAAAGGAAGAATGGATGTCTATCTCTTGGTGCAAGGTTACGAAGTATGGGACACTATTCAAAATGGATTTACACCAACAGCAGATGAACAAGGTAACAATAATTTGGTAAATGATGCAAAAGCAAAGAATATTATTGTCAATGGACTTACTGAATTTGCTTATCATAAGATGTTGGATTGTAAAACCACAAAAATGTATGGGATAAGCTTGAGAATATATATGCAGGTGACTCAAATGTCAAAGAAGCAAAGTTTCAAATCTACAAAGAAAAATTTGAGCAACTCAGAATGAAAGAAGATGAGAACATTGCTGCATACTCCCAACATGTTGATGAAATAACCAACACTCTGGAAGGATTGCGAGAGCTTGTTGACAAGAAGCCTATTATACAAAATATTCTTAGAACATTACTGTTTTTGGGAAAACTAGTGTCTATTCAAATATGCTAGTCCCACTAAGACGGGTAGCTATCTTAGAAACAAACAATTCAAAGTAACTTGTGCTTTCCTTTATGGGAGATAGATGAGAGAGAAGCAGAGAGCACCAACCTTAGTCTTTCGCTTGGCTCCTTGCTTGTTTCCTCTCTCCTTTGATAGAGCTTCGCCACTCCTTTCTCACTTGTCCCACTTAAAAGAACACATGTAGAGTCAAAGCAGCAAAATACCATCAAAGCATAGAGATCTATGATACCATAAACAATATAGAATCAGATGTACATTAACCATACAAATGCATACACAAATACAAGATTCAGAAATATACAAGTATATGGAGGAAAACTCAAATAGCTTTATTGATAGTAGAAGTAGAAGAGAGGATTAAAACCCAGTTGTCTGATCTAGCATCATCCTCCCAGCATGAAAGCCCTCTTCACCTCATGAAAAGCAATATCACCCAACAATGTAATGTATTCAAAGAGAAACCAATAGCACTTCCTTACAAATTAAAGAATTCCAGCCTTTGGATCTCTAGGATGAGGCATCCATATATAGATGTTTATAGATGGGTGAGTCAGTTTTTGGGTTTTTGATTAGTGTCATTTCACTGATAGTTATTGGTTCCACTAGGATATTTCATGATCTCTTACTCATCCTTGGGCGAATTCAGAGAGGCGAGTGTCATATGAGTAGTTTCCAGAAGATTCTTTGAGTTTCCACCTAGCAAATTGCCTCTGCCATTTGTCTGCTCTCACTCATCACACCCTATAGAAGGGCTTTTCAGTATGCATTGCACCCCTTGTGTGAAACAGGTGAGATGCATCACACCCTTAGCACTGAGCAGTCTGTATGGTCCAATTTTGACCAGTTCTGAGTAGTTTTTCACAGAGAACTTCTGGGAATTGATGCAATCAGTTGACGTTAATCCTTTGGGGTTTGAAACAACACTTTTAGGGGTTTGAGAGCCCTTGGTTTATCAACATATGTGATTGGGGTTGCAGTCCCCAAATATTTCTATAACAGTTGCCCCCTAAAGCATGAGGTCGTAAATCTTTTGATGTCAGGTGAAATGCTTTATCATGAGGATCCGAGGTTTTTCGAACTGGAAGGTGACCTATATAAAATACAATACAATACATTATCTTCATATTATTTTCATGATCTAGCTGAGGCGGGCATTCCCATGCTCAACTTTATAAATTCATTTTCATGTACGTAGGACAGATAATCGTCTGTGTGGCAGACTGATGATTCTGGTAGATCCATCATCCCTTAGCTTGGATGATCATCTGTGTAGCTACGAAGTACATTTGATGTCTTTATTTTCCTGAATATATCGCAACCCGAATGGATGAAACTAGATCTGGGGTCTTCAAACTCGTTCAATCTTCGCTTGATGTACAAGTCGATCCATGTGAAAAGATGTTCTGAAGTCGAACATGGAAAGACATCGCCTGATTACCAGCCAATGATGTAATTTTTTAACAGGTGTGAGAGGAATCACCGATAATGATAATGACCCTTGAGGTACTGTAGTACAATTCACGTGGTGTGAATATATGAGTTAATGTCGAACACCACGTAAAATATTTCGGTTGAAGGCCATTGATGTAAACCTATCGCTGGAAGTGAGAAACTTGCCATTGAGTCATGCAAGCTTCAAAGTACTAAAAGGGTTGTTCCTAAGTCAACTTCTTGGATAATGAGCTGATGTCAACAAGAAGTGACCCATCATAGGAGGGCCTTAATGAATCCCACATCTATGACAAGAAATGAAGCAAATGATTTTCTGGAGGTGAAAATGATCTGATGATACAAGGTTCAGGGTGGCAGTCATGAAAAATGGAGCGTGAAGGTATTGCAGTGGATGAGGCGTTAGCTAGGTTGGTAAATTCTCTGAGCGAATTTTCTTGAACATATCGGCAACACTGTGATGGATCGGTAGCGTTAACCCCAAAAATGGATGGTACAAAGGACCAATGGTGATATGACCGGTGAACGGAATAACCCAACCCGACTGAATCATGGTGATGGAGTGAAAGTGTCATATTCAAGAGCAACCTACTACCAATGAAGTTCTTCAAGTTTTCTTCCCTTTTTCCCCAGTCATTGCTAACTAGTACCTCTTTATTTTTGTCAAGCTTGAGGAGGATAACATATGCTTGTTCTATAATTTTCCCTTCGGGCAAACCTGTCGCTCTATTTTAGTGAGTCTAGCAACAGTGAAACTCGCTCTTGTCCGAGTAGACAAGTTTGTCACTATTGTTTTAACGAGTTTAACGACAAAGATAACTCGGTCCTTTTCATATTTAGAGAGTTTGAAAGGAGACGGAAAGGAAACTCCAGTAGTCCTTTTTCGTGGTATAATCCCTTAAGTCCGAAAAAGTATAAAATAATACGAAAGGGATGACTTTTCGATAGTTTTAGTGAGCCGAACAAGACAAGCGCTCGATCTTTTTGTGTAATGATCCCTCAGGTCCAAAAGGATTAAAATATAGAGGAGGGATGGTGCTTCCCTTTACTTTAATGAGCTGGAAAGGCCAGTAGCTCAACAATCTTTTCATATTTTATGAGTCTAAAAAGAGCTTAAAAGAGACTCATTTTTTAGGAACAAGTGATCTATCCAGGTAGCAACTGGTTCCAGGTAAGTTTGGAATTTTTCAAACACGGCAGTGTAAAGAAGGTGGCTAACAGAATCACTCGTCGCAACTGTTCCTCAAAAGGGTAAACAATCAAGTGGAGGCATATGATCGGCTAAAAAGAGTGGAGGTGATGGTAAGAACATGACCAAGGCTCGAAAAGGCTGATAGTAATGTGATCACAAAGGTTATTTACCGAAAGGCGGGTTTATTTTTTAATGAGCTTGAACCTTGTGCCAACATGTGCTCAGTGATAGGTTTATTTTTTAATGAGCTTGAACTTTACGGAAACATTGCTCGTGATAATAGTCAGAGATGTTCAATTCACCATTAAAACTATGTTCTTTTGACGGTCGTACTACCTATTCAATTGCTCCATCAAATTGATTAGAAATGTAAACACATGCTTGAAAAATGAGTTAAAAACTAACATCTTTCTTGAATTACGTGAATAGTAACATAAAAGTAGTTCTACCTCTCATTTTTACCATTTCATTCAAATTTGGGATTGTTGGAGCTCTGGAGGTGTTTTCCCCCTCGATTTTCATCAGCTGATTCTGAGAGATTTGGTGGACTATTTTCGGCGATGTCTGGACTAGGTAGCAGCTAACCCTGAGCTCTTCAATTGCATTCTTTCCTTTTCTGATTCTGAGCAGCTTTTCCTGTTTTTCTGGGCCTTAGGGTTTGAACAATTCGTTCTCTCCCCATCGCACCTAGTATATATCAAAAGGTGCAATGCATACTGAGCTGGCCATCGGCCAGTCAATATGTATCCCACCCTATACGTAGCTAGGGTGCAATAGGCGCAGGGAGGAAAGTTTATGCACTATTTTTTCATGGAAATTTTGCCTGTTTTTTGCCCAAATCAGGATCCTAATTCTCCTCTTGTTTGTTTTTTAGAGATTCATCGGATCAAGATGGTCATTACATGGCATGAATGTGAGCATGAAGAAGAGGATATGATTACCTTACATGATCCGAGTACGGTTACTGCATTGCAAAACTGTGGCTTGCTCAAATTCTTTCGCATATCCAACACGAGGCAACAAATCAATTTGTTGCAATATCTTCTCAATGCATGGGATCCTACCAAACAACTATTCCATATTAGAGGTAAATCCATTCCTTTGAAAGTTGAGGATATCTACTTCTTGACTGGGTTATCGAGGCGTGGTGCCCCTCTCTCACTATCAGGATCTGCCCGTCGGGGTGAATCCGTGAGGGATTATATTCATCAGTTTTGTAGAGATGGATCTCAGCCGAGCAGGGAAAGCAAGATTAGTATTCAAGATGTCACTGACCAATCCTTGAGGACTATTTTATTCACCTTTTCTAGATTGGCTGGTAGTGCGGCTCTTCATTTGGCCAACAGGTCCTATATGCAGTATGCCCTGGAATGCCTTGAACCAAAGGTATTCAACTGGTGTGATGCAGTACTTCCAGTTATAAAAGAACAAATTTCCAACATGAAGAATGGAAGATCCAAGAACTTTGGTTATGGCTCTATTCTGACCGCTTTCGCCTTGGAGAGGATTCCATTGATGTAGCCATAATACATTTTACTCAGACTGCCAGCATCGAGGGAACCACGGATGCAGTGATGGGTTGATCTCATGGCCAGACATGCTAATCAGTCACAGATTTCATTCTCTGATGCCTTCTTTGAGTGGTTCAACCGTCAGGAGATGGTCTTCGCCGAGTATTCGTATGTTGGGATGGATTTCCGGGGCAACCTAGATTTGGTGTTGCTGGCTGGCGAGCAGTGGGGTGTTATAGGTAAAAATATTTGACCATATCTTTGTTTATTGCTTTTATAATGTTCTTGTGTTTTTTTTAAAGGTTATCAAGACTAATTAAACTCATATATATGTGCAGATATTGGACCGATGCGACCAGCAGCGTGCTCGAGGGTAGCAACTATCGTTCCAGCGGGAGAGGTTGTAGGGGGGGTTGTCCTTTGTGATCTGGACATAGCAGAGACCCTTGTAGTATTGCAGGATCAGATTGAGGGTCTCAACCTTGGTATTCAAGATGTGAGGACTGATGATTTACCTCTGAGATTACAGCGCCATACCACTGGCGTGCTGAGTCGATGGACTAGGTTCTTATGTATGATTTCACAGGCAGTGACTTGTTATCACCAGCACCATTAGTCTAGGGTGCTTTCCTACATTTTTGATTTTTTGGTTCGTATGACTAATTTTGTCCTGGACATAGAAAATTTTGTAAAAACTATAAACAATTATATGTATTTTTTATTTTTGGATTTTTATTTTGGTTAAGTTATATGATCCTAATGCAAATGTTGATTGAAATGCTTTTTCCTTTATAAATGTTGCAAATTTCTATCTAACACATAATTTGCTAATGAATCAGTTAATGTGTTTAAGTTTCTGGAAATGTGTTGATATTGAATAGAATCAAATTGCCTTTCCAAAATCCTGACCCTTAGGAACATACGATAAATAACTGGATTCCGAACGGAATAGATGCCAGTAAGCTGTAGGATGACGAGTTGTGAATCCAACCTGACAACAAGTCGGCATATGCCATGTGTGATGGCATTGGAGAGAAGATCCATCAACACGTTGTACTCAACGATGTTGTTTGTTGACCGGCCAATACATACCCCTTTGAAACTCACTAACTCACCACTTGGATAAAAAATGGCCCAAGCTGCAGAAGATAGGTTCCGCGTACTACGACTGGCTCCCTCAGCATATCCAACAAATGATTCCAACAGGTCCAACATCTCCAATCTGACAAAATGGTAATTTTGTGAAAGAGGATATAGTGCCGAAATCTCTGTACTCCTTAAACAGCTGCAAGAGCCAGCTTTTCGACATAGGAGTACTTGCTTTCTATATCATTTAAGTTTCGACTTAAATAATAGACAAGATGTCCGATTCCATTGTCTTCTTGTACTAAAATTGTTGCGATGGTCGTATCTGCTGCAGCTAGATATAGGTTAAAGTCTTTTTGATAGTCAGGAGCGTACATTAATGATGATTTTATTAGTGATTCCATTAGAGCATCAAAGGAAGCTTGCGCAACCTGATCCCAGTTGAAGGGCACTTCTTTTTTCAAAAGATGCATATAACCTTTAGCAAGTTTGGCATAATTTGGAATGAACCTCCTTAGAAGTTTTTCTTTCCCTTGAAGTTTCTGAAACTAAAGCAAATTTAAAGGTGGAGTCATATTGATGATTGCTTGAACCTTACATGGGTCGAGTCGAATCCCGTCCTTAGAAACTATGAAACCAAGTAAACGACCAGAACCGACACAAAACACACACTTGTGCGGATTGAGTCATATCTTGTAGTGTCAACAACATAGAAATATAAATCTCAAATGTTGTGGATGATCAGTTTGCTTTTGCAAATGAACCGGTAGATCGTCGAGATATGGTTGAACGATTTTCTTGATGTCATGGAAGGCATAGTTCATAGCCCTCTGAAATGTTGCCCTTGCGTTTTTTAAACCAAAAGGTAGTTTGCAGTATGCGAACATGCCCCATGGACATATATATGCAGTCTTCGACTGGTCTTGTGGGTGGATATTTATTTGATTATACCCGGAAAATCCATCCATGAATGAAAAGATTTCGCATCCAGTGCATTCATCAATTATCTGGTCGATGAAGGGTGTAGGATAGTTGTCCTTTGGACAAGCTTGATTTACATCCCTATAATCAACGCACACTCTAATCGTTCCCTACTTTTTCATCACAAAAACAATATTCTATACCCAATCAGTTAGAGGAACCGGGTAAATGAAACCAGCATGTAAAAGTTTTTCAACTTCTGCCTTAATGGCAGCGGCTTTCTTCAGGTGAACCTACTGAAGCCGTTGTTGTACCGGTTTGACATCTGGATACATCTTGATTTCATGTTCGACTATGCTCAAGTCAATGCCTGGCATTTCTTCATATGACCACGCAAAAACATCTAGAATTCGCAAAAGAGAGCGCAATATATTTCTAGTTCGGAAGAAGAGCAAGATTTTCCAACATGAATATTCTCTACAACATTAGGTTTGGTCGAGATATTTATGGCGATAGTTTTCTTCAATATTGGACAGGTTTCACTCGGAATCCACCGTATTTAAAATATTTGATAAAAAATAAAAAACTGAAGGATGATTAAGGTCACTGGAAAAAATCTTCGTTGTTATCTTGAAGATGGGAATGATGGTGGTAATCTTTCCATGGTGCCTCTCCTATCATCATTGACTGAATGATTCCTTCGTCTGTAGAATGTACATGTGACCAAGGATCTGAAGAGGTGCCATATTCTTGAGACCTATCTATCCAAACACTCGATAAGCATTGATTTGGGTTTGCCGCCCAAGCCAAGAAAATTGATTGCTACAAAATTTCTATGGGGCTTAGAGGCAACACTTGGTGATGATCCATGCTAACAAAATGTTCAGAAATCTTCTGAATCTTTGCAGATTTTGAAGATACCGTATTGCAGGTTTCCATTGTGGCCACTTCTGTCAGATTACTCGGAGGCGGTAGGGTAAAAGTAGCCATTAAGGCATGGTCTTTTAGGAGGCTTATTCCGACATTTTGAAGCAATTGAGAGCTTCCATGGATCATTGGAATGCTTCCTGTAACTTGTGAACTATTGAAGATAAAGCTCTATTGGTCAATAATTGTAATTCCTCCTTGGAAGGGAAATGCAATATTTCTAAAATATGTTGACACAACAACAACCATAGCATAAATCCAGGGCCTTCCCAGTAGGATATTGTAATCGAGGTTTCCATCGATAACTTCGACTTCAATTTCTACTGTCTTGCCCCCCAGTTCAACTTGCAAGTTACTTAAAATCCCGTACGAGGTGTATGTTCGTCCATTGAATGCTTTTAATGTCGTTGATGATCTTGACAAGGGTGGTGAGCCAAAAGTTTTCCAGCAACTCATTGACATAATGCAGGTAGATGCACCCTCATCAATGATTGTTCGATGAACAATTTTGTTGAGGGCTTTTACCTATACAAGGAAAGCAAGTTGAGCCAGTAACTGAGGTTCGTATCCTTTATTATTAAAGGCCACAAGATTGGAATCCGTTGGGTCAATCCCACCTATGGCTGACAATAGAGACTACTTTTGGGAGGGGCAATTTTGCAGTACTTCAAGTGTCGACATAGCGGATGGCGATTGTGCCAGATCCTCTACTATATTATAATTTTGTGTTTCTCAAGCATGAGGATTAAATGTCGATTTGTGTATGTTGTGCTATACAACAACCCCCCATTTCATAAAAAATTTCTTTCTAACTATAATATGAAATGGGTCCCTTTTAAACATAGATGTGTGAATAAATTAGCATCAACTCATCATTAGAAAATCCTTCATCAAAAGGTCCAACGGAAACGTTATATTATAAACCTTTTGAACTATAATGAAATCGGTCTTATGAATAAATATAAAATTATTTATTATTGCGATAAAGCAATCGCAAGATCGCATATTGCAGCAACAAAGAAAACATAATACAAAGACCCATTGACTTACTCCGATCCGAAAAGTGAACAACTATCAGTTATCGGGAAAGGCAAGCAGCAAATATAACGAAAGGCCCTCCCCTATTTCTCCAATGCGATATCGCTATCGGCAATCGGGGGATATAACGCAATGCATGTTTAAAACACCTTTAAATCTCCCGATGCGATAAGGTGTATCGCCATCAGGGATCGACAATTTTTGCAATAACATAAGTATTACAACCCGAGCTCATCTCCAATTGCAATCTGATAAATCAAGGCGCGAGTTTCAAAATAGATTTAAAAGGCTTGCATGCATTATTTTGGATTATTATTAAAGCCTTATCATTCACGATAGCGATTTACTTTTGATTATCCGCCAAAAAACTCAAGCCACGCTTGAATGAATCTTTCGGCATATAAATGATATGATGGGTATTTAAAACTCCTATACCATGATTGACAGGTTGAGTGGCCAATTAATGAAGCAACTATGCCAAGATCTTTCCTGAGATTGTATCTGCGACTGTATCACTATAATCTTTCATTATTTGCTAATTGATATAATTCTTTCATATTGGCTCACACTACCTACTCTCTGTATCACATTGATTTCATTCCTTGCACAGAGCTCCGCCGAAACAACAAGTTCAAACCAAATTGGAAAGAAATCCAAGAGATCCACGGCAGCAGCAGCTCCCGCAGTAACAGTGCAATCCACCACTGATCCAAGACCAAGCAAAAAGGGATTGACTTTAGACACTATGTGTCTTGGCCTTGGAAACACGAGTTGGCAAAGCATATATAATTTAATTGAAGCAGAGGAGCCTAAGACAGTACCAATACAAGCTACCACAGATTCAACTAGAAAATCAGAGGCTTCCCTGAAAGATTTAGTTGATTCATATTTGCACCGAATAGCACCACGTGAAAAAATTCTTCCATACATTGATGTAGTGCGATGGGCAGTAGAGGAGATCTCGGTTTTAAACAGAACATTTTGCACAGTTGATGGAAGGGTCTTCGGCTCATTTCAGCCTGATGACTTAAGGAAAATGTATCACTTTCCCGAACCTCAAAAGAAATACAGGAAAGCCTTTCTTGAGAAGTTCGCAAGTGAGAATGAGACTGAGTCGGCCCCAATTCGGGAGTGTAGACAAAACCCTGCAAGGCACAAACATGAATCTTCAGGTAAATACTCTGTAGATTCATTATGTTCTCCTTATTGTTATGCCGGGGCAATGATGTGTAGAATTTGGGTATTGCATGATTCTGCAAAATTCACTATTGAAATGGTTCCTTTAATTGAAGCGGCAGTTAACAGTGAAGTAATGGATTGGGCAAACATATTGTCAAATAAATTAGCCACTGTAATTCTTGAGTTTAGAGCAAAAACTCGCGTGACTGATAGGTCTATTCCTCCGTTTTATTATAGTGCTTATATTTTAGATACTCTTTGTTTCAATTCTGAATTTCCTGTACTGGGGTGGAGATGGACTTCACAAGACCCCATGCCAATTCACATTTATCACCAAAAGTTATGGAAGGCGCACTATAAGGACCACTTGTACCAAATCTGTAATGGTTTTATGTTACCTATTTATTATGCCATTTTTGATAAGCCTACCCCAAATATTTCTTCGGAAGCAGAGGTTGACCTAACCGTTGTAGGAAATTGGTTTGGGGTAGACAAGTTCACATACATAAGGGTTTTTGGTAGCCTTGCAAGACCTCACGTCCTTCCTCTATATATACTTGACAAGCTGTTAGCCCGAGAATTGGCCTACCAAATTACAACAACAGGAACATCCAAGACTCTTAGGACTTCTAAAAAGCAGGCTTGGCCTACTTTTCCTTTGAGATGAGGTGTTTATACTTTTCATGACTACAAGCATGCAGAGAAGGAGACAGAGAAAATAAACATGCTCAATCTTGCAACCATTCCTAATAGGCAATTTGATCCAAGGAAAGTTTCCTATACTATGCTTGAACAAGCCAAACTTACAAGGTTTGATTATGAGAATGATGACTTTGGTGACTTGTTTTCTTCGGCAGAATCATTATTCCAGGTACAAACGCTAGCCAAAATGAGATATAATGATGAAAGGCTAGTAGAATTCAATAGGCTCAGAGAACAGAGGTTGACAAATCTACCTCTAGACTTATTAGCTACTACCTTGACAACACAATCAAGCAAGCCTGAACAGCAAATTATTGACAAACCTCCTACTGTAGGAAATATTCTCGAAAGAGGAAAAGAACTAGAGCAGGAGAAAGAGAAAAAAAAAGAATAGGACAAGGGCAACGAAAATATCAATGTGGATACTCAAATTGATCCTAAACTACTCGAAGAATGGAAACAATTTGACTCTATTATAAGCAATCTGGAAGGTCCACAAGGTGTCAGCACACCCAAAGTAACAGATGGACAAGATACAGCATCAACAACGGTTCCGAATGAAGGAACCAGTGGCCTACCCACTAGCACAGATTTAGATTTCCAAAAGATCCCTCTGATCAAATTATTTTGCAGATAGAAGACATACCTCCATTAGATGTCTTTTACAGTCCCAAACACAGGGCTGTAGTGAAAAGATAGAGGAAAAGGAGAAGACTTGATCAATCTTCCCTATTTCCAGCACAAACAAAGACAGCTAATGTAGTGTGGAAAGAAGAGTTTAACCCTTCCGATGACCTAACAAAACTTTCTCAGTATGCCAGAGCTTATTCGCTAGCCACTATGGGTAAGGCAACGGAAGTAAGTAATCTACTTAAAGAAAAGGACCAATCAATTGTTTCGTTGCAATCACAGGTGTCTGAAGCACAACAAAAAATTGAACAGTTGGAACAGAAACTATCAACACAGCAACAAATAAACAATCAATTGAATAAGAAATTTCTTGAGGAGAAACAGAGGATAGACTCAAGCACAATACAAAAGCAAAAAGAATTATCTGAAGCATTGGCTAGGTTAACGACAATGAATGAACTAATGATGAAAACAAAAGATGAGCAAATCGCTCATCTATCACATCAAGTAGAGAAGTTCAAGAGTCTTCCTAAACTAGCAGATTTCAGGTCCGAAGCACTACAAATCAACAAAGCATTGGTTACACAGTTCAGACTATTATGTCATAACATTTTTCTGGTTGAGCCCCTTTGTGATATAACGGTGTCAATAGTTGACAAATCAGTCGATGCTAGGTAGGATTTGGAATAGACCGATGAGACTCTAACAAACTTTCTTTCTTGGCAAGACACCAATGAAGGGCAAGCCACAAATCTACCCAAATTTCTAGAGTCACATAAGGAGATCCTTTTCTTAGAATGGCAGTCACAGCTGATGAAAGCAGAGAGAGAAATTTCCAGATGCAGATTACCTACAAGTAATTTAATTGAGTTAACCAATAACACTCTTTATCTGTGTAACATGATTTCACAATGTACCCCAGGTAAATTGTTGTCATCCAAAACATTGGAGCAAGCATGCAATCAAGAATAGGAGAAGAATGGAAGATTAATTGCCGACATCCAAAGTTTAACTTGGGATACCTACTGGTTTTTCTTAGTAAAACCATACAGTCAAAGGGCCGCCCTCAAATGTTTAACCGATGCGATCAGTTGTATCATTCCCTAAATCCATGATGCCACATACTCAGCTCAACTAGATTCTCGTCTCACTCATCCTCCAGAATTGGAACCGATGCTTGCAATCTGCCAACTCAAATCAAAAGGAGATCATCCGAAACAATGAGTCATGCTGTCGATTGCCAACAAACCTATTGTTGAGAAGATACTTATGATTTAGTTGTACCAATTAATAGCATTTGATTTTTGTATTTAGTTAGTTTAATTAGTATTTATAGACCCTTTCATGCATTTGGAAAGGGTCCTCAGTTTTTGTATAAACTCAAATCTGGAAGTTACACTATTGTGCTTCTGGTATATTTTTTTATAAAGACCGGGCCAGTATTCCGAATTCTAATGAAGAAAGCTTTGATGGGATGTGCACTATTGCCTTGATGTGAAAGTGTTTCTAAGTTGGAAAAAGGAATTTGAATGCGATTGATATCGAGAGTGATTCGAATAACATATGGTACTATTATCTATGATCTTGTTTCATTGTTTCATGTGAATCGTCATTTGTTTACTCTTGCTATCATTGGATATATATATATGTGTTTTTAACAGCAATCCTTATATTTTTCACTATTGAATGTTTAAGGAGTGTTATTCTTTTAGTCATATATGTATTAGTGATATATAAAGGATAGTGTAATAATTTTTTAATGATTACTTTGTTCAACTACTTCAACAAAGTAATTATCATATAAATAAATGTCTTTGTTTACCAATAGAGTCATCTATATGCCTATTTGTGACTAAAGATTATCAAACGTTACACTAAAAGCAAAAAATTCCCAGGATAGGATAGTTATTCATATTTTACTTTTTAGATTAAATCATTCATCAATTACCATTATATCAGAAAACCACCCATTTATCCATCCCCTTTTATTCATCATTGGGAAACTGGTCCCATTATTTCCAGTCAGAGCCACCACACCAAACGGAAAAGGAGATGCCTTTAAGGTCCGGACCAGGTGGTTTTCCCCGATGTTGTTGCAGCGATTTTTGAGGCATCAACATTTTTGGTGCTATAAGGAGGGCATGAACTATGAATGGCAAGCAAACCAAAACCTATAGGCCATTCTGAGAGTAAATCTCCCTCCGCCTCACCTCGGACCTCCCGTTTTCATTCTGGAACACCAATATTCAAACGAGAAGAAGAGGAGTCAACTACCACTGCTCAATCCCACCATACTCCAGATCGATTAAGTCCTGAGTCTCCTAAAGTTCAGTCTCTCATACAGAAAATTCAAGGCTTTTCGATATCACCACAAAAATCTGAAGTATCTCAAGGCAGTGAGATTTCACAATTAAATCTACCTCACCCTCTCACTAGACTTCAAAGTGGAAATCTCGGTATTGAACCTACTGAGTTTCCTTTACCGAAAAGGAAAAAGGCTAAAAAGAACACTGAAGGATCAAACAGTGAGACTTTCTCATCATCATCCTCCATTTCATCTTCTCCAGTGCAAAGTCAACCATCCACTACTCCATTACACATTGTCGTTCAGCAGGGATCAACAACTTCAACATCCCAACCTATTCAATCTTCAATATCAAATCCTCCCCAAACATTAGGAATATCATCAGCAATATCATTTGTTATTTGTTCTACGATGGCTCAAAATCCATGGAACAGTCCTGGTGCGGTCACTATGCCTGCACCATTACATCCATTGCCAGATTCTCCTGAAAAATGGTTGCCGAAATTTAATCTAGATGCCGGAACACTAGCCGAAGAACATATTAACAATTTAATGTTATCAGTTAATTTAAAAGTAGTGACACAGGAAGATGTTGTCGTTAGGATTTTCCCTTATACTTTACAAGGATCAGCTGGGTCTTGGTATTTTCCCCTGCCCTCTGGATCCATTACCAGCTGGAACATTTTTCAAGAACAGTTTCTCACTAAGTATGGCGATGATAGATCTTTAGCAACATTAATCAACGATCTTTTGAATCTTAGGATAGAATCTAGAGAACCTATCAAGGAATTCAACTCACAATTCAATAATCTCTTGAATAAGATTCCAACCGACTCTAAACCAAGTGAGCAAATCAGAAGCAAATGGTATATAACAACCCTACCTTCAAATATAGCCATTTTTGTAGATAGAGCTGCAAAACCAACTTTAGCTGAAAACATGAAAGAGGCGCTTGCTGTAAAGAAACACATTATTGCTTTAGAAAAGAAAGCTGCTCTTGAAGATAGAAAATCCAAAAAAAATTCTTTTAAAGATGATTCAAAGAAGAAAGCCCCTAAATATCCATATGATATGGAGGGTCTGCAAAAGGTCCTCAAGACTATGTCAAATGAAATGGTTGAAATCAAAAAACAAGTAGCTGAAACTTCAACAAAGAGGCCATTTAGAAATTTTAAGAAACCTGAGTCAAAACCACCAAATGCTATATCTAATGCAAACTCAAATCCTGAAGAGGAAGAAGAAGATGAAACAGTCTTGCCATTGAGGAACCCAAAGAAGAGGAGATTGTCGAATGCCATGGGATGTGGGACTTCATTTTACCTAACTCCGATACAGAAAATGAATAAGAAGCTTTCCCTGCGACTACCAAGAGTAAAGGTACTCCTGAACCTGTTCAGTCAATTTCAAAGAAAAGGAGTGCAGGTACCACTACTATAAAAGAAAAGGTTCCCACAAAGAAATTTGCGGAAATAACATCCCAAAATCAACCATCATCCTCAAACATACCTTCAACATCTAAGACATTGGTAGTATCGGATTCAATGGATTACAATATTATCGATGATATGAAGAAGACAAAGGAAAACATTACTATGTTTGAACTTAGCAAACTCAAACATCAGCAGAAATTACTTCTTAAGGAGCTAAATGCAGTACCTTCTTCACCTCTTCCTAATGTTGTGTTCTCCAAAGTTGCAAATGATTCAGGTCAACCACCTCCTGGTAGAGTAGAAGCTACTGATGCAGTTTTAATCAGAGACAGATCAAATTATCATACTCCACCTTTTCTCTTGACCTATGAGATCTATAATAGAAATCTACACAACTGTTTGATTGACTCAGGGGCATCCTCTAACATAATCCCAGCTTCAGTTTGTTCCAAACTGAACATTGAACCCCAAAAGTCTGCAATTCATATTGTACAGTTGGATAGAACCAAGGTCCAAGTTTTAGGGGAAATCAACTCCGTAACTATCAGGTTATCAGCTGATCCACGAGTGGTTCAGAGAATTGATATTTTAATCGCTCATGTACCTTAATTTTATGGTTTAATTTTGATTAGAGACTAGTCTGAGAAACTCCACGGTTATATTTCTACCGATTGGTCCCATATGTGGCTACCTTATAAAGGAAAGCCAAAGATCAAAATCAATCGGGAGAAACATATGACCCATACTGTCACTGAATTTGAACAGGAAAATCAACCCATAGCATTCAATAACAATATTTTGAGGAATTACTCTTCCGAATCATTCTTTGGCAATTTCACTGCCCAGTCATCTCCTTTCTCAGTAAATAATTTCACATCCCAAATTGAAAAATTTTTACAAACCGATAGATCAAGATGTGTCAATATTGCTGAGGAAACTGTAAATAAAATTTTTGATAATTCTTTATTTTTTGGTCATTATACTTTGATGGGTCTAAATCTAGTGAAGGTGTAGGAGTAGGGTGTATTTTAGTTAGCCCTGAAGGAGAAAAACTATGTTATCATGTAGATTGAAATTTGAATGCACAAATAATACGGCTGAATATGAGGCCTTAGTTCAAGGACTCTATAAAGCTATTGGTCTTAAAGTTCAATATTTGAAAGTGTTTGGTGATTCAGAAATTGTTATAAAACAAGTTAGAAATACAATTTACTGTCTTTCTAGTCATCTCAAACACTATCAGTCTTTGGTGCAGGAACTCATATCTCAATTTTTAGCATTCAATATTTATCCTATCCCTAGATGCTAGAATGCAGCAGTAGACCTGCTAGCTAATGTTGCTTCCAAACTTTTACCTTTTGAAGATTACAACCTAGATAGATTTTCAGTAGAGTTAATTTTTAGACCATCAATTCCTGACAATGTCACCAATTGGCGAGTGTTCAATCATGACGAAGACATTTTAAATTTCTTGACTTCCGACAAGTCTTATGATGATCAAATCATTGATGAAAGTGATCATGACCTTCAAATGAAGGAAAAACAAGAAGAAAACTCAATATCAAAACCAGTGGTTAAGCTAGAAGATCTTTATGATATTAAAGACAGGTTTAAATAGGTGACCAATTCAAAGCTCCAGAGTTCCACTTTAAGATTTGAATTGATAAACCTAGGTACTGAGGAAAACCCTCAAAACATCAATTTAGGATTAGGACTTTCTTTAGAAGAAAGAACAGCATTCATTAGGTTATTACGAAAAAATAAATATGTCTTCACTTGGAAATATGATGATTTAAAAACATACGATGCATCGATCATTCAACATACTATTCCAATGCTTTCTGAACAAAAACCAATGCAACAGAAGTTAAGGAAAATTCATCCTAACCTAGAGATTCAAATAAAAATCGAACTAAACAAACTCTTAAAGGCTAAGATCATTTTTCCTGTCAGACATTCAAACTGGGTATCCAATATGGTGCCAGTTAGAAAGAAAAATTGCGACATCAGGATTTGCATAGATTTCAGAAATCTTAATAAAGCAAGCCAAAAGGATAACTTCCCTTTACCTACCATGGAGCAGACACTCCATTCAGTAGCTGGTTCTGAGTTGATGTCCATTTTAGATGGTTTTTCAGGATATAACCAAATTTTGGTCCATCCTGATGAGAGGCTTAAAACTACCTTCAGAACTAAATGGGGAACTTATGCTTACCAAAAAATGCCTTTTGGACTTATCAATGTAGGAGCTATTTTCCAAAGAGCAATGGATATAGTATTCAAAGGATTGATCAATAAAACAATAGTTGTCTATTTAGATGATATTACTGTATTTTCCAAGAACAGATCTAATCATTTACATGATTTAAAACAAATCTTTCAACGCTGTAGAAGGTATTGTATCTCGCTAAATCCAAAAAAGTCATTTTTTTCTCTTAATCAAGGAAAGCTCTTGGGCTTCATTGTTTCAAAAGATGGTATTTATATTGATCCAGATAGAATTAAAGAGATTTCTGATATTCCATTCCCTCATAATAAAAAATCCATGCAGTCATTTTTGGGTCAAATTAACTTTGTTAAACGATTCGTTCCAGATTTTTCCCAGATTATTTTACCATTGCAAACAATAATTAAGAAAAATTCAATGTTTAAATGGGGATCTGTAGAAAAAGAGGCATTTGATTCTATCAAACAAACAATAATTAACGCCCCTACTTTAAGCACTCCCAATTTTTCAAGTCATTTCATACTGTATACTCTCGCATCCACCTTGTCTTATGCAACAGTGCTGACTCAGATTAATAATAAAAACTTGGAGGCACCAATTTCATTTTACAGTTCAAACCTTCAAGGTGCTGAACTTAATTATTCGGAAGTTGAAAAGCAAGCCTTTGCTGTATACAAATCCATCAAACACTACAGACTCTTTCTCTTAAAATCTCACACAAAAGTTATAGTTCCTTTTTCAGCAGTAAGAAAATTACTGATTCAAAGGGAATTAGGAGAAAAAAGGGCAAATTGGGTCACAGCATTACAAGAATATGACCTAGAAATCAAGCCAGCAAAGATTTTCAAAGGCCAAGGTTTTTGCAGGTTATTAGCAGGAGCATCCAATATTCAAGAACCAGAAGGTACATAAGATATTGAAGAAATCAATCAGATAAGTATCACAGATCCTGAATCACAATATGCAGATCTGATGTTCTATTTAAAAAATGGATACACACCTTCTAATATCTCCTATAAAAACAAATGTGCCATTAGATTAAAAGAAAAAAACTTCATAATTGTAGATGATGTACTGTTTAGGCGAAATTATGATTCAATTCTATTAAGATGCCTAGAAAAACCTGAAGCGCAAAAAATTTTGCAGGAGCTACATGACGGACCAGCAGGAGGACATTTTGGAGCTGATACAACAGCCCACAAAATCATTCATGCTGGATATTATTGGCCCACCCTATTCAGAGACACTCACGAATACGTAAGGAAATGCCAAAGTTGTCAAATCTCCAGTGGAAGACAAAGAAAACCAGCTTTCCCTTTGCAATCAGTCAACATTGAACAACCTTTCGAGCAATGGGGATTGGATATCATTGGGGAAATCACTCCACAGTCATCCAAACAACATAAGTATATCCTTACCACCACTAGTTACTTTACTAAGTGGGTGGAAGCAATTCCTCTGAAGACAACAAACTCTGAGGAAATTATAGAGTTCATAGATCAATTCATTATTACCATGTTTGGTGTCCCAAACGCTCTTGTTTTTTTATAATGCATCTTATTTCTCTAGAAATTCTATGTTTGAGTTCACTATCAAAAGAGGGTTTAAATTGAAATATTCTGCGAATTACTATCCCCAAGGTAATGGTTTAGCAGAATCCACCAATAAAAATCTTATCAAAATCATTAAGCGACCTATTGAGAAGAATCATAAAAACTGGCATAAATCTTTGATATTTGCACTATGGGCTGACAGAATAACACAGAAGGCTTCCATAGGTACTTCTCCATTTAATCTAGTATATGGGAAGGAAGCTGTCATACCAACCAATTTAGTACTTCCATCTCTAGCTTTAGTACAGTTTATTGAAGAAAGTCCCTCGTCTTCTATTCAACTAAGACATGATCAAATTTTAAAATTAGAAGAAGAAAGGGAAAAATCTAGAATTATACATGCAAAACATCAGCAAATTATCAAGTCATCTTTTGATTCAACTTCATCCAGTTCAAAACAATTACAAGTTGGCGATCTAGTTCTGAAATGGGACAAAGCCTGTGAGGATAAAGAAAAACACACTAAGTTCCAGAAAATGTGGCTCGGACCATTTCAAATCAACAAGAAGATAGGCCCTTCTACTTTCATATTGCAAGATCTATCAGGTAAGAGAGATTCTCTTCCTGTTAATGGCCTTATCTTGAAAAAATTCTTCAATTGAGGAGGTAACCTTTTCTCCCTTTGTAAATATTCAATTTTCAGCAAAACTTGTGTTCATAGTTTTTAGGATTATTGGAAAATAAAGTTGTAAGATGTCTTCCATTGGCCTTTGCTATACTGAAAAGGTTTCTCAAAAGAAATAGTTTTGATATTTACTTTTTAAAATGGAAAGCTTAAACAAAAGGAAAATTTCTAGGAAATTAGGTATATTTAGATTCTGAAACCCCATTTTATTTTTTTGAAATCTTCTCAAGATTTAGAAGTACTGTAAATCGTTTTGATGTTTTCAAATGGCCAAAAAATGGTTATCAATACAAAAACAGAAACTGATTCAATCTTAGCATCTTCAACTC
>APFE030420283.1:111119-138687 GCA_000404065.3 Pinus taeda | reverse complement strand
TCACGAGCACAGCTTGTTCAGTTAAATTACAACTAGTGAAATATGCAATTGTCAAATAGCTGGCCACCAAAACAGGACAATGGCTTTTTATCTTGCAAAATAAGAAAAAATAAAAGTGATACAAAATATGAAGGCATATTTTTGGATTCATTCTTTTAATTATACTCTGAAATGGATGGGATAATGGACGATTAAATGGTTAAAAGGTATCCCTATCGAGACTATAGATGTTTGCTGGCAGTAGAGGCTCTACCTATGACAAAGGAGTCATTATAAAGCTAAGTTGGAAAAGTTCTTTGTTTTATCATTATCAACCAATTAAGGCTAATTTAAAACTTAGAATGTATTTAATTTTAACAAGAGAAGAAAATAGCAGAAATAACTATTATTATATTCAGAATTTATATATACCTAGTTATATTAGAATTCTCCTCTTAGATAAGATTTCTATATAAAGAAAGTATAAGTATTTCAACATTTTTCAGAGATAATTGTTTCTCACAGTGAATTGCTAATTGTTGTGCTATACAACAACCCCCCATTTCATAAAATTTTTCTTTCTAACTATAATATGAAATGGGTCCCTTTTAAACATAAATGTGTGAATAAATTGGTATCAACTGATCATTAGAAAATCCTTCATCAAAAGGTCCAACAGAAACGTTATATTATAAACCTTTTGAACTATAATGAAATTAGTCTTATGAATAAATATAAAATTCTTTATTATTGCGATAAAGCGATCGCAAGATCGCATATCGCAGCAACAAATAAAACATAATACAAAGACCCATTGACTTACTCTGATCCGAAAAGGGAACAATTATCAGTTATCGGGAAAGACGAGCAGTAAATATAATGAAAGGCCCTCCCCTATTTCTCCGATGCAATATCGCTATCGGCAATCGGGGGACATAACGCAGTGCATGTTTAAAACACCTTTAAATCTCCCGATACGATAAGGTGTATCACCATCGGGGATCGGCGATTTTTGTAATAACATAAGTATTATGACTCGAGCTCATCTCTGATTGCGATCCGATAAATCAAGGAGTGAGTTTCAAAATAGATTTAAAAGGCTTGCATGCATTATTTTGGATTATTATTAAAGCCTTCTCGTTCCCAATAGCGATTTACTTTTGATTATCTGCCAAAAAACTCAAACCATGCTTGAATGAATCATTCGGCATATAAATGATATGATGGGTATTTAAAACTCCTTTACCATCATTGACAGGTTGAGCGGCCAATTAGTGAAGCAGTTATGCCAAGATCTTCCCTAAGATTGTATCTGCGACTGTATCATTATAATCTTTCATTATTCGCTAATTGATATAATTCTTTCATATTGGCTCACACTACCTATTCTTTGTATCACGTTGATTTCATTCCTTGTGTAGAGCTCTGCCGAAACAACAAGTTCAAACCAAATGGGAAATAAATCCAAGAGATCCGCGGCAGCACCGACTCCCGTAGTAACAGTGCAATCCACCACTGATCCAAGACCAAGCAAAAAGGGATTGATTTCAGAAACTACGTGTCTTGGCCTTGGAAACACAAGTTGGCAAAGCATATATAATTTAATTGAAGCAGAGGAGCCTAAGACAGTACCAGTACAAGCTACCGCAAATTCAACTAGAAAATCAGAGGCTTCCTTGAAAGATTTAGCTGATTCATATCTACACCGAATAGCAACATGTGAACAAATTATTCCATACACTGATGTAGTGCGATGGGTAGTAGAGGAGATCCCAGTTTTAAACAGAACATTTTTCACAGTTGATGGAAGGGTCTTCGGCTCATTTCAGCCTGATGACTTAAGGAAAATGTATCACTTGCCTGAACCTCAAAAGAAAAACAATAAAGCCTTTCTTGAGAAGTTCGCAAGTGTGAACGAGACTGAGTCGGTCCCAATTCGGGAGTGGGAACAGAAGCCCGCAAGGCACAAACATGAATCTTCAGGTAAGTACTCTGTAAATTCATTATGTTCTCCTTATTGTTATGCCAGGGCAATGATGTGTAGAATTTGGGGATTGCATGATTCTGCAAAATTCACTATTGAAATGGTTCCTTTAATGGAAGCAGTAGTTAACAGTGAAGTAATGGATTGGGCAAACATATTTTCAGATAAATTAGCCACTGCAATTCTTGAGTTTAGAGCAAAAACTCGCATGACCGATAGGTCTATTCCTCCGTTTTATTATAGTGCTTATATTTTAGATACTCTTTGTTTCAATTCTGAATTTCCTGTACTAAGGTGGAGATGGAATTCACAAGACCCCATGCCAATTCACATTTATCACCAAAAGTTATGGAAGGCGCACTATAAGGACCACTTGTACCAAGTCTTTCATGGTTTTATGTTACCTATTTATTATGCCATTTTTTATAATCCTGCCCCAAAGATTTCTTCAGAAGTAGAGGTTGACCTAACCGTTGTAGGAAATTGGTTCGGGGAAGACAAGTTCACATACATAAGGGTTTTTGGTAGCCTTGCAAAACCTCATGTCCTTCCTCTGTATATACCTGATAAGCTGTTAGACTGAGAATTGGCCTACCAAATTACAACAACAGGAACATCCAAGACTCTTAGGACTTCTAAAAAGCAGTCTTGGCCCACTTTTCCTTTGAGATGCGATGTTTATACTTTGCATGAATACAAGCATGCGGAGAAGGAGGCAGAGAAAATAAACATGCTCAATCTTGCAACCATTCCTAATAGGCAATTCAATCCAAGGAAAGTTGCTTATACTGTGCTTGAACAAGCCAAACTTACAAGGTTTGATCATGAGAAAGATGACTTTGATGACTTTTTTTCTTCGGTGGAAACATTATTCCAGGTACAAACGCTGGCCAAAATGAGATATAATGATGAAAGGCTAGTAGAATTCAATAGGCTCAGAGAACAGAGGTTGCAAACTCTACCTCTGGACTTATTAGCTACTACCCCGACAACACAATCAAGCAAGCGTGAACAACAAATTATTGAAAAACCTCCTACTGTAGGGAAGATTCTCGAAAGAGGAAAAGAACTAGAGCAGGAGAAAGAGTAGGAGAAAGAGCAGAAAAAAGAATAGGACAAGGGTAGTGAAAATATCAATGGGGATACTCAGATTGATCCTAAACTACTTGAAGAATGGAAACAATTTGACTCTATTATAAGCAATCTAGAAGGTCCACAAGGTGTCAGCACACCCAAAGTAACAGATGGACAAGATACAGTGTCAACAACGGTTCTGAATGAAGGAACCATCGGCCTACCCACTAGCACAGATTTAGAAATGATTCCAAAAGATCCCTCTGATAAAATTATTTTGCAGATAGAAGACATACCTCCATTAGATGTCTTTTACAGTCCCAAACATAGGGCTGTAGTGAAAAGACAGAGGAAAAGGAGAAGACTTGATCAATCTTCCCTATTTGCAGCACAAACAAAGACAGCTAATGTAGTGTGGAAAGAAGGGTTTAACCCTTCCAATGACCTAACAAAACTTTCTCAGTATGCCAGAGCTTATTTGGCAGCTACTATGGATAAGGCATCGGAAGTAAGTAATCTACTTAAAGCAAAGGACCAAGCAATTGTTTCGTTGCAACCACAAGTGTTCGAAGCACATCAGAAAATTGAACAATTGGAACATAAACTATCAACAGAGCAACAAATAAACAATCAATTGAATAAGGAATTGCTTGAGGAGAAATAGAGGATAGACTCAAGCGCAATACAAAAGCAAAAAGAATTATCCGAAGCATTGGTCAGGTTAAAGACAATGAATGAACTAATGATGAAAACAAAAGATGAGCAAATCGCTCAACTGTCACATCAAGTAGAGAAGTTCAAGAGTCTTCCACAACCAGCAGATTTCACGTCCGAAGCACTAAAAATCAACAAATCATTGGTTACACAGTTAAGACTGTTATGTCATAAAATTTCTCTGGTTGAGCCCCTTTGTCATATAACGGCATCAATAGTTGACAAATTAGTCGATGCTAGGAAGGATTTGGAACAGACCGATGAGACTCTAACAAAATTTCTTGCTTGGCAAGACACCAATGAAGGGCAGGCCACAAATCTACCCAAAATTCTAGAGTCACACAAGGAGATCCTTTTCTTAGAATGGTAGTCACAGCTGATGAAAGCAGAGAGAGAAATTTCCAAATGCAGATTATTTACAAGCAATTTAATTGAGTTAATCAATAACACTCTTTATCTGTCTAACATGATTTCACAATGCACCCCAGGTAAATTGTCATCAGCCAAAACATTGGAGCAAGCATGCAATCAAGAATAGGAGAAGAATGGAAGATTAATTGCTGGCATCCAAAGTTTAACTTGGGATACCTACTAGTTTTTCTTAGTAAAACCATACAGTCAAAGGTCCGCCCTCAAATTTTTATCCGATGCGATCGGTTGTATCATCCCCAAAATCCATGATGCCACATACTCAGTTCAACTACATTCTTGTCTCACTCGTCCTCCAGAATTGAAACCGATGCTTGCAATCTGCCAACTCAAATCAAAAGGAGATCATCCGAAACAATGAGTCATGATGCTGACTGCCAACAAACCTATTGTTGAGAAGATACTCATGATTTAGTTGTACCAATTAATAGCATTTTATTTTTGTAGTTAGTTAGTTTAATTAGTATTTATAGACCCTTTCATGCATTTAGCAAGGGTCCTCAGTTTTTGTATAAACTCAAATCTGGAAATTGCACTATTGTGCTTTTGGTATATTTTTTTATAAAGACTGGGCTAGTATTCTGAATTCTAACGAAGAAGGCTTTGATGGGATGTGCACTATTGCCTTGATGTGAAAGTGTTTCTAAGTTGGAAAAAGGAATTTGAATGCGATTGATATCGGGAGTGATTCGAATAACATATGGTACTAGTATCTATGATCTTGTTTCATTCTTTCATGTGAATCATCATTTGTTTACTCTTGCTATCATTGGATATATGTATGTGTTTTTAACAGCAATCCTTATATTTTTTACTATTGAATGTTTGAGTGTTATTCTTTTAGTCATATATGTATCAATGATATATTAAGGATAGTGTAATAATGTTTTAATGATTACTTTGTTCAACTACTTGAACAAAGTAATTATCATATGAATAAATGTCTTTTTTTAGCAATAGAGTTATCTATATGCCTGTTTGTGGATAAATATTATCAAACTTTACACTAAAAGCAGAAATTTACTGGGATAGGATAGTTATTCATATTTTTACTTTCTAGATTAAATCATTCATCCATTACCATTATATCATAAAACCACCCATTTATCCATCCCCTTTTATTCATCATTGGGAAACTGGTTCCATTATTTCCAGTTGGAGCCACCACACGAAACGGAAATGGAGTTGCCTTTAAGGTCCGCACCAGATGGTTTTCCCCGATGTTGTTGCAGCAATTGTTGAGGCATCAACAGTGTACTACTCCCTTTGGCAGCTTCATTGTTAGCTCAGGAATGATGGGTGGCACAACTTCGGATGAAGTTGTTGTCGAACTACTAGGTTGATCTGTAGCCTTATTATTTGGCATCTGTGGATTCCCATAATCTTTATTCCTTGTCGATATCAAAGCATCATTCTGTTGTTTCGAAATGGACAACATAAGCACTTGGGATGGGGAAGCATTATTGATAGCAACCAGATTGGTTTCTGGGTTTGGAAATGGGTCAGTCAATACCGCTAAAGTATTTGAATTCTTAAAGAACTTGTTGACCTCAGCTTTATGCGGACATTCTTTCATCCAATGGTGTCCATCGCATATTAGACATGGCTGACTAGGTTTATTTTGCCCAGTAGGGTTTTTAGAAGATTTTTCAGGAGTCAAATCTTCTTGTTTCTTCTTTGTGTTTCTCCCTTTCTTCTTGCCCCCTGGTTGCTTTGGTTCTTTGCCTTTGTCGGACGACACGGTATTAACCTCCGAGGCAAGAAGTTTGTCATTTTCGTTTTTACTGGAAACTGCAAGGGCTTTACCAGATGGGGCGTTTGCGGTTAGCATACTTGAGGTGCCAATCACGTCATCGCTGGCATGAGAGTCCCTGTTTGATTTAGGAGGGGGAATGGAAAATTTTGGTCTAGGAGCATAAGGAATTTTGTCATAGAGCGTGTCAGACTGAGTATAGATCAAGTCTAGATATTGGGCACGAGCAATGACTTTCTCTTCAGTGACAACTCCTCCCTTGGCCACATCTTCTGTAATAGAAGGTAACAATGACTTAATAAACCATTCAACTAGAAGTTGATCAGGAACATATGTCTTTACCATTCGTCGATGACGTCGCCACTCATGAATATGATCAGATATGTGAGTGGTTGTTGTCTGTTTAAAATTGGTAAGGAGCTTCGTTCCTATTTCGTACCTTATGGGTAACTAAAAATGAATTTAAAAGGTGGTGGCAAGGGCATTGAAGTTGTCGAATGAAGCTCTACGCAATTCGATGTACCATTTCGCTGTCGGACCAGTTAGCATTCACTGAAAAAGGCGAAGCCTAATCGAGTCATCATTGAGGGTGTTGGACGAACACAACAAATGAAAGGTCATTACATGATTCGATGGATCTTCACCCCAATTTCCATTGAATTTAGGAATATCTGACAGAAGTTTATGAGGAATCGTTGGCCACCAAGGGGCGTAATCAATTGGATCATTTGTTAGACGATTCAGATCTGGTAATTCTAAAGTTGCTACGAAAGGCAACTGTTGATTCAGGTTTGGCGAAGCATACCCAATATAAGATGGGATTGCCTAAGTGGTGGGTCTTTGCATACCAGCATAATGTATCTGATGCTGATAACTTTGATAGGGTTGATGGGCATAACCATTATAATATGATTGTTGCTAATCATTTTGAATATACGGCTGCCCATTACCCACAAAGCTTTGTTGCTCAGGTCCTCAGTAAGCTTGCTAGAATTGTGGTTGTTGATATTGTACCAGCCATGGTTGTTGGACCATTTTCTGTTGTCCAATACTGGATGTTTGACAAAGATGAGGGGTGATAGTACTTGTTTGAGCCTGATTCGCTTCAGTTAAGGAGCCACTAATCTGCGGTTGTGATTGAGCCGTGGAGACAAGAGGTTGTTGTATTACGACCTGACAAACTTGAGGTTGACATAAAATAGGCAACACTTGTACTTGCGACACAATCACAATAGCAGGTGTAGTGGGAATGTTCAACACAGGTTGATTTGGTTGCATTGAATATACAACTCTTGGTTGTTGAGGCAGTATTGGTACCCAATCACTGGATGAAATTCCAGCTTGACCCGAATTTTGTTGTGAACTCTCATATGGTTGCTCTCCCAGCGGGAACAATGAAAAGGCATACTACCCCCCATATGGTGGCAATCCAGTGTTCAAAGGATAAATGGGCCTTTGGAGACTGGACTTCCAAAATTGATAATGATGTGAAGGATCAATTTGATGAGACTCAACATAAGAAATTCCAGATAAGATTCTGGATGAACAAATAGGAACAGACCATGCTATCAAAATAGTCCCTGGGTGGACTCCATCTAGCGGTTGAGAACTAGTTGGGACAAATGGTATACCAGTGAACATTGTCGGAGTAGCGGCAGGAGGTTCTATTGCTGCTGTATCGAATGACACAATCCTAGATGTTGATGGTTTTTCAAACATATTGAGTCTATCCAAAAGATTTCCTAGCGATTCGACAGGAACTTGCGATGAAGGGTGATCAAAAGAACTAACTTTCGTAGTAGAAGGATATAGGTGGATCCCAGTTACAAAGTGTAATGGGGTACTGGATGGAAGATCCTCTACAATCTCTTCTATAGCAATCAATCCAGGTGGAAGAGGTAGACCGTCAGGTCCGTAAAATATTTCCGGTGCCGAAGAAGGTATAGACTCTGTAGCGACAAATACTGGAGGGGTGACACATTCCAAATCAGCCCTAGATGGAGCTGGTTCAGGAATAGAAGTGTTTACCGTTACACTAGGATCAGTTCTAATGTCCTCTTGTAACTGCAGAACTTCTTTTGTAGAGGCAGGGGTACCATAAATAATCAGAGTAACTGAAGTCTCTAATGATGTTGAAACACAAGCTTCAAATAAACCAGGAGATTTCGACCCAGTTAAAAGATATCGTTTGGCTCGGAATGGTTTCGTTTCCGAAGTCAAAGACAGTTGACTCGTTAGTCTCTACGAATGATGGGGTCTTGATTGACTTTCTTCCATGATTGCGGATTACTTGATCAACTTAAAATTAAAAGGGGAAAATGTTATTCTGAATTAAATGAATTTTATGATGCTTTGACACAACTTGCTTTTTCAATTTTCAAGAGTCGAGAAAAAGCTAAAGATGGCTCTAGTTGCCTTCAATTCTTAATCAGCCTGAAGTGACAAGTGCTTAGATGGACCTTTTCTTTTAAGGATTCGAAAAGGAACGAAAGTGACTACTCTGGAAATCTAGATAGAGGGATTACCAAACTAATCGCAAAACTGCAATATACACCTTGGTGGTAAATTATAAAGAAATTACAAGGACTTTACGTATGGCAGTCAATCTTCCTGAATGTTGTGTTCAGTGCATTGCGATCAATAGGGCAGCAGATAGGGCTTCCTAAGGATAAAGGATATCAGCCTATTGTGGTCTCCCGATATATACTCGACGGTACGTGGAAGCACAAGTCTGTACTAGCCCTTGTCGTATCAAAGAGGAGGAATCACCCAACCTATGATGAAAACGATAGTTACCAGGCTTTACGACACCGGAATACGTCTCTAGCCTAGACTTCTAGATGTTGTGCGTTAGGTTCCAAAGTGTTTTTATTTTCATTGAGGTTTATTTTATAGTTGATCTTTCTTAAGAAGTTTTCCTTTCAAGGTTCACCGCATGATGTAGATTTACAATTCCTAAATATGCAATCTAAAATGATAAACAGTCGTTTATTTTCTTTTAGCAATGAAAATCCTAGCTACTAAGGAAAGAAGAGTAAGATTATTTCACCATAGAGCAGAGAGCACACACTAAATGCACTTTTCCTAAATCAATCTCCACATGCAGTCTAAATGAAAATTCACATGCATGTATTTGTTTTTCCATTTCCTTAATGTGAGAATGCCAAAAAGAAAACTAAGTACAGATCTGAACTTCTTTTCTTCAAAGCGACACTTTAGCAATTTCTTTTCAAAAAGTGAAAGGAAGACTACGGTGACACTTTCAATTTCGAATGGAAAACTGCTTTCGACACTTCAAATATTGACAATTCAAATCAAATACAATGGCAAGAGTACAATTGACTATCTAAAAGAGGAAGACTTTATGAGACTCTTTTTCTTGACTCAAAATGACAGTTGCAACACTTTCTAATCAAAATATGACAGTTCGATTAAGTTACTATTTGCAAAGGAGGACTGTAAATGACAAAAAACACATAAAAAACATTTACAATTCCTTATCAATGGAGGCTGAATAATGTAAAGGAAGAAGGCTTCAACAATGATATACTGATCATAAGCAGGAAAACTACTGAATAGAGCTGAAAACAATGAAGAAAAACCCAAATTCCAGAGAAGGAAATAGTCTCATTCAATCATCGCACCTGTAACATAGGGAAATAGGGATGCATATCACCTGCAGCACACGGGAGGTGCGATGCATCCAAACTGCCAATGAGAGATAGTGCGATGGTCCACGGATGAGACTGAGCTTGGTTTTCACTCACAATTTGCAGCTAAGTTCAGTGATTTAGGCTAAGCTTATGATAGTCAGTAAACAAAAAGTATAGGGTATGATCTTATGAGGTTATTGATCTACCACCAGGGCACTTAGGATGTTTGCAATTCAGATGTTCAGTTCATAAACCAACCCAGAGATTGACTGAAGTAGCGTTGATCTGCTTTGCAGTTGCATAGCGAAGTAGTTCGAAGGCTAGCTGGCTTAACTTCAGGCTCCATCTGTAGTTTGTAAAGCAAACAACAATAACAAACAAACAAACTATCCGCTCCCCAGCAGAGTCGCCATTTTGTTTCTAGGAAAACTAGTGTCTATTCAGATCTGCTAGTCCCACTAAGACGGGTAGCTATCTTAGAAACAAACAATTCAAAGTAACTTGTGTTTTCCTTTGTGGGAGATAAATGAGAGAGAAGCAGAGAGAACCAACCTTAGTCTTTCATTTGGATCCTTGCTTGTTTCCTCTCTCCTTTGATAGAGCTTCGCCACTCCTTTCTCACTTGTCCCGCTTCAAATAACACCTGTATAGTCAAAGCAGCAAAATAGCATCAAAGCATAGAGATCTATGATACCATAAACAATATAGAATCAGATGTACATTAACCATACAAATGCATACACGAAGACAAGATTCAGAAATATACAAGTATATGGAGGAAAACTCAAATAGATTTATTGATAGTAGAAGTAGAAGAGAGGATTACAACCTAGTTATCTGATCCAGCATCATCCTCCCAGCATGAAAGCCCTCTTCACCTCATGAAAAGCAAGATCACCCAACAATGCAATGTCTTCAAAGAGGAACCAACAACACTTCCTTACAAATTACAAACTTCCAGCCTTTGGATCTCTAGGATGAGGGATCCATATATTGATGTTTGTAGATGGGTGAGTCAGCTTCTGGGTTTTTGATTAGTGTCATTTCACTAATAATTCTTGTTTCCACTTGGAGATTTCATGATCTCTTACTCATCCCTGGGCGAATTCAGAGAGACAAGTTTCATATGAGCAGTTTCCAGAAGATTCTTTAAGTTTCCACCTAGCAAACTTCCTTTGCCATTTGTCTGCTCTAGCTCATCGCACCCTACAAAAGGGATTTTCAGTATGCATCACACCCCTTGTGTGTAACAGGTGAGATGCATCGCACCCTTAGCACTAAGCAGTTTGTATGGTCCAGTTTTGACCAGTTCTGAGTAGTTTTCCAGGGAGAACTTCTGGGAAATGATGTAATCAGTTGACCTTGATCCTTTAGGGTTTGAAACAACACTTTTAGGGGTTTGAGAGCCCTTGGTTTATTGACATATGTGATTGGGGTTACAGTGCCCAAATATGTCTATAACAATTACCATGAAGATTCAACCCAAAGGTGTCGATCTTAGAATACAGTGAAAGTATGGCCAAACTCAGCAAAGAGGAATTACATGGAGTTCTTATAGCATATGAAATGAGACTTGATGAGGAAGAGGGTAGTTCGCATCTAGAAACTACGTTTTCTACATCTAAGAATACCAATAAGGACAAACAACCTTCAAAGGCAAAGACCTGCACCTACAAGTGTGAAGAAAAGGAAGATGACGAAGAAGGTTTTTCAAATGGAGAATATCCTTACTTTGCAAGAAAACTAAAAATTGGTAAGGGAAAATTCGAAGGTAAACTTCCATTGATATGTTTTGGTTGTGGTGAGTTTGGGAATTTCACAGCAAAATGTCCAAATGAAAGTGATGGAAACTCAAAAGGAAAGAAAGGCTTTAAGAAATTCAACAAGCAAGGCAAGAAGAAAGGATTCAAAAGGAACTTTCTCCCTAAAGAAGATAGCTCATCGTCCGATGAAGAAAGTAACAGTGAAGAAGAATCCAATGAGAGAGTATTGTTTATGGCCAAGCACAGTAAACAAGAGGTATCAAACAACGAAGAAGAAGGGTTGACCATAGAAGAATTTTCTAAGGAGGCAATCAAGCTTATAAAATAGCTCAAGGCTGAGAAGATCCATTCCAATACTCTTGAAGAACAAGTTCAAGGTCTCAAAATTGAAGTTGAAGAACACAAATGTATTGAAGAGTCACTTCAAAAGAAGTTGGAAGAAAGAAATCGAGAAAGGGAAGCATTAGAAGCCGAAGTAGTCTCACTGCATAAGGAAGTGAAGAAGGGAAACACTATCCAAAACTATACCAACAACTCAAGGGTATTGGAAGAACTCATCAACAATCAACAATATTACAATGAAGAAAATGGCCTTGATTACAAAGAAGAAGAAGCATGACCTTCTACAACAAAATACAATGAACCTATGAGATCTGAAGATTTCCATCCAAGTAACAACATATTTTTCATGGCTATTGTTATTCATGTGGAAAATTTGGTCATAAAGCTGTAGAATGTCGCACGTACCCTAGGAACCAATACAATTCAAGGAGATCTGTCAAATATGAATCTCGGGCTCAATGAAACATCAATAGATTTGAACATTTAAGAAATAACATTGAATGTTACAAATGTCAAAACTTTGGACACATATCCAGATACTACAGACTTGAAAATCCTTCGGAAGAATCTTCGAAGCCACAAAACAAATGAACATGGAAGAAGAAGAAGGCTAATAATTGTACTCTCGCTCTCAAGGCTCAAAACAACAAAGATGTGTGGTATGTTGGTAGTAGTTTCTCAACACATATGACTGGAGATAGAAAGAAATTTGTATCTATGAAAGAGAAGAAGGATGGAACCGTGTTCTTTAAAAATGATGGATCTTCAAATGTTATGGGATTAGGTACCATCAGTCTCGGAAGCAAAGATGCTCTAGCCAATAATGTTCTGCTGGTTGAAAACATGAATCACAATCTGCTCAGTGTTGGATAAATGTGTGATCAAAGACACACAATGCTATTCAAATCTACAAAATTTTGAATTGAGAAAGGCAAGTATGGTAAAATTGTGGCAATACCAAGTCGAGTTCCAAACGACCTATATGTTCTGGATGAATCAATGAAAGCGTGTCTACTAGCTAAAGAAGATGAAAGCTAGTTATGGCACAAACAAATGGGTCACATAAACTTTGACAATCTTGTCAAGATAAGAAAAAAGGAAGCAATACGAGAAATGGCAAAAATATCAAAACCTTCCAACACACTATGTGAGGCCTGTTGGCATGGCAAGTAGACAAAATTCAGATTTAAAACAAAAGAACACTTTGCATCACATCCATTAGAATTGATACATACTGATCTATGTGGTCTTATGAGAACAAAAGGCTTAGATGGAGAATTATATTTCATGTTAATGATAGATGACTATACCAAGATAACAACTGTTAGTTTCCTAAAGAAAAAATATGAAGCATTTGAGTGCTTTAAGATCTACAAGGAGTTGGTCGAAAATGAAACTGATTTGAAAATAAATTGTCTAAGATCAGATAATAGTGGAGAATTCATTTCCAAGTGATTTTAGCAATACTGTGATGAAAATGGAATAAAAAAGACAATTTTTAACGGCACGAACACCTCAGCAAAATGGAGTTGCTAAAAGAAAGAACAGAACCGTATAGGAAATGGGTAGAACACTCTTGAAGGACTCGAAATTGGATGAAAAATTTTGGGTTCAAGAAATTGATACAAAAATCTTCATTATCAACAAAATACTTCTCAAAAATAATTGCAACAAGACCCCATATGAATTATGGAACGGAAAATTGGCTAATGTAAAATATTTCAGAATCTTTGAAAGAAAATGTTATATCAAAAGAGAATATCAAAAGTTGTGTAAGTTTGAATCACGTGTTGACGAAGTTATCTTTGTTGGTTACTCACGCAAAAGAAAGGCCTATAAATGTTATAATCTAAGATGAAAACAGACAGTGGAGAGCATAAATGTTACATTTGACAAATATGGTGTTCTAACGAATAGTGGTGAGGATATAGAATCTTTGAAACTTGAGACAAAGATTGAAAAAGGTACAGAGAAAATTCTAGAACAAGAAGCAACTGTCTACTAGGAATAAGTAAATAATGATCAACAAGATATACAAGAACAACAACAAGAAGCTCCTCCAAAGAGAAAAAAAGAATGGATTCAAAATAACCACCCATCAAATCAAATCATTGGTGACATAAATGAAGGAATTGGAACAAGAAAAGGTCGACAGCTTTGTTCATCACAACAAGCTCACATTGCTTTTCCAGCAACCTTTGAGCCTAGTAGTTTTGAGGAAGCTAGCCAGAATGAACATTGGGTAGCAGCTATGAATGAAGAATTAGATCAAATCAAGAATAATAACACCTAGGAATTAGTTCCACAACCAAAAGATAAAAATGTCATTGGGAAATGGGTGTTCAAGAATGTAAAAAACTAAAAAACTAATAATACACACTCACACTCATAATATAAATAGCATAAATATAGAAAAACCAAACATGGTGGAAAAGGCCTCAGCCTTACAGCATTCCTCACATTCTCATTATTAATCAATCCAATGTACAAAGAATGATAATAGTATAAATAAATACATGAGGAAGTTGGTCTCAACATAGTACGTCTATCTTGGACACCATGGTTGAGAAAATGTCTCAACAACACACTAATCTAGGAGCCTAACTAGTTGGAGACAATCTCTCAACCAACTAAGCCTAAACTGACTCCTAACCATGAGGAGCAAACTCAATTTCGAAAGGTAGGATTAAATCCTAACTTTCATGATTTTAATTAATTTAATTAATTTGACTTAGAATTGTTTTTAATGTGAGAGTGAGGCTAACATTCCCCCCGCCAATGATAAGTCCAAATTAAGAACCAGGAACCATCTTCCAATTTCTCATGCTAAAACTGTTGATCCTCAAAAAACATTTGCCTGAAAAAATCACCAAAGCTGGATGTTGAAGAAACTACAATATGAAGAGACCATGAGTCAACTGCATGTTTGATTCATCTCTGAATGTCACTTGAAAACTCCATCATGTGCCAAGCTTCAAAAGGATCCATTTGTCCTTTTCTTGAAATTGGCATCCTGTGTCCACTGAAAAAATATAGAGAACACCCAATAGCTGATGACGTTGAAAAAAAACTCATTGTTGCTTCTGTTGTGTTTGAAAACTGCTCACTGCTGACTTTGTTGTCGATCGCCCACTGGCGAATTTGTTGATGCTCACTCACTAATGAAAATGCCCACTGGCTACCTCGCTGATGTTGTTGATACCTTCAGTCTGACAACCACTGTCAATTTCATTGAAATTTTCCCCCCTTTGTCAGCTGAAAGGAGAGATAATCTTCTTCAAATTATTTCTGAACTCCCCCCCTTCAAGTGTAGGAGTGTTTCACTGGTGTACTCCCTCGTTCGACTACACGAGAGTACCATGTTCATTTTTATTGTTGGCCGCAATATGTGTGAGTGAATTTTGACAGACCAGGATATAACTCCTGAAAACAAAAACTCTCTATATTATTCATTCAGGTAGTTCATTGTTATATACAATAGGGAGTGATTGTTCAATTCATCTCCCGACTCTCTGTTTTCTCTGTTATTTATTTACATTAATATTAATTACAGCTATTCACCCAATCCTTTAGATTAGGCGTCAACATTTCCCCCCTTAATCTGAAGGAGTGTTGGTGAGTCCAAGCATTGTTCTGAATCTTTCAAGATTTTCTCTTCCAAGTGCTTTGGTGAAGATGTCTACAATTTTCTCATTAGTGGAAAAATGGCGGAGATGGATAATTTTGGCCTCAACATGATGTCGAATCAGATGATATTTAGTATTGATGTGCTTTATTCGATCATGGAACTTTGGGTTCTTGGCCAACTTTATTGCAAATGTATTGTCAATCATGAGTGGAGTTGATTGTACTTGTTTTACCTGCAAATCTTCAAGAATTTTCATGAGCCACACAATTTCTTTTGTTGCTTCAGCTGCTGCCACATATTCTACCTCTATTGTGGAATCAGTTGGGACTGATTGTTTGCATGATCTCCAAGAGACAACTCGTGATCCAAGACTCATGGCATATCCTGAAGTAGATACCCCTGTTTCTTTATCTCCATCGAAGTCTGAATCAGAGTATCCAATCAAGCTGAAGTCGCCCACCTGGGTATATTTAATTCCAGAGTCTTGAGTTCCCTTCAAGTACCTTAGAACTCTTTTTGTAGCAAACCAATGTCCTTCACAAGGATTTTTCATCAACCTAGAGAGGATTCCAACAACAAATGAAATGTTTGGTCTGGTAGTAGTCAGGTAGTTGAGAATTCCTACAAGCTGTCCATACTTTGTTGCATCCTCAAATTCTTTTCCTTCAATGGATGTGAGCTTTACGTTTTGTTCCATTGGAGTAGTCAGAGGATTTCATTCAGTCATTACAAGCCTGTTCAATAGATCTCCAATGTACTTCATTTGAGAAAGGAATATGGACTTCGGATGTTGAGTTACTTCAATACCAAGATAGTAATGAACATAGCCCAAATCAGTCATTTCAAAACCTTTCTTCAATTCCTTCTTTATGGATGTAATGTAGCTTTCATTGTTCCTTGTCATCAAAAAATCATCTACATATACCACAAGATATACAACTATTCTTCCAACCTTCTTTGCAAATAGAGTTGCATCATCAAGATCATAATGTTTGATATTGAGTTTCAGAAGATGCTCACTTAATATTTCATACCAGGCTCATGGTGCTTGTTTGAGGCCATACAAGGATTTCACAAGTTTTCATACTTTATGTTCATGTCCTTTCATAGCAAATCCTTCAATCAAGGACATAAAAACGTTCTCTTTTAGATCTCCATTCAAGAAAGCTGTTTTTACATCCATGTGATGGACTTTCCAACCGTTCTGACCTGCTAGGGCAAAGAGTGTCTGGATGGTGGCCCATTTTGCTGTGGGGTCAAAAGTCTCCTCATAATCGACCCCTTCCTTCTGTGAAAACACTTTTGCCACAATTCTGGCTTTGTGCTTGTCAAGTGAACCATCAACTTTATACTTGTTCTTGTAGACCCACTTGCAACCAATTGGTTTGGTTCCCAATGGAGGATCAACCAGCTTCCAAGTGCCATTCTTTATCAGGGCATCATACTCTTTTTGCATTTCTTCTTTCCATTCATCATGAGAAGTAGCTTCTTTGAAGGAAGTTGGTTCAAAATCTGTAGACAATTCAATTCACAATCATAAGAAACTTCCATATCAACAGGTGAATCGGAGTCATCTACATTATCTCCATTTTTTTGATTTGAATTTCTAGTTCCTATCTTTCCAACCTCATCAAGATGAACACTTTCAAGTGTCTTTGTCAGCCACTTTGGGGGACCTTTCTTAGATGGTCCAGGCTGCTCCATTGACTAAGTTGGGATTGAATCAAGATTGAGTCTCCCAATTCTGTCAATCACATCACTCAAAGAATCATTTGTTGTTGGAAATTCATGCAAGGGAGAGAGTGCTTCTAAAGAAAATTCCATAGGTTGATCTAGTATAGGAATCCCCCCTTCAAGATGTGGAATATGATTATCAAATTCTTGAAATGATTTTGGAGTTGTGAATCTATCCAAGCAATCAAGTTGCTTTTCAACAACATTGTTAGTTTTGGATGATTCAAGAAATATTACATCTCTAGATATCACAAACTTTTTATTAGTTTCATCCTAGAGACAGTATGCTTTAGAGGTGTTTGAATACCCCAAGAAGATACATTTACAACTTCTTGCACCAAGTTTGTTTCTATGTACCTTTGGTATTAAGGCATAACAAGTGGAACCAAAGACCCTGAGATGCTTTACTGAAGGAATGTACCCATACCACATTTCATAAGGAGTCTTGTTTCTAATAGCATTAGATGGACATCTATTCTTTATATATACAACACATAGAACAGCATCAGCCCAAAACATTACTTTTACATTTTTGAAGAAAAGCATGGAGTGTACCATGTTTAAGATTGTCCTATTCATTCTTTCAGCTACTCCATTCTGTTGGGGATTATAAGGCACAGTTTTTTGGTGTTTAATCCCATGTTGGCGAAGATAGTTTTCAAATTAATTTGAAGTGTATTATTTTCCATTAATAGTGCGAATAGAGCCAATATGAGTTTGTGCATCATTTTCAATCCATGCATGAAAGTTCTTGAATGTTTGAAAAGCATCAAATTTGTTCTTCAATAAATATATCCAACACATTCTGGTGTAGTCATCAATAAATGTCATCATATATTTATTTCCATTTTCAGAAGAGACGGGCATTAGACCATATAAATCTGAATGAATGAGTTCAAGTTTTCTATGTGCGCTGGAATGCGAATCATGAAAGGGTTGTTTGCTATGTTTTCCTAGAATACAAGCATCACATTACTTAAGTTTCCTAGGGATTGTAGGAAAACCAGCAACACCATTTTTCTTCAATAAGCGGAGGCTGTCATAGTTCAAATATCCAAATCTAGCATGCCATAATAAACTTGATGGAAGTGTACCTTCTTCATAATGAGAATTGTATGAGAAATGTTGTGCATGAGCAGAGGTACCTTGCAGCTTGAGAAGCCTTTCTTCTTCCATCCCCCTCATGACAAGTGAGTGGTCAGATGCTTTTCTCACCTCAAGCTTGCCATCAAACATATGAATGGAGTGACCTTGCTAGCGGATGTGGACGAAGGACAACAAGTTTCTCCTCAGTTGTGGGAGATATAGAACATGATGTAGAATAAAGTCTGGAAGACCAGGCAATTTAAGCTTGATTGTGCCAAGCCCTGATGGCTTAAGTTTTGATTGGTCTGAAAAGTATATTGCTCCATCAACAATGTCAGTGAATTCTTCAAAAAAATCTTTTCTATGAGTCATGTGGCAATTTGCTCCTGAGTTAAGCAACCAATCATTTTTCCAAGAAGCAATTGAAGCATTAAATAAGTCTTCATTTACTCCAATATTACATTGTGCCAAAACATAATGAGCTAATTCAGGTGCTTTACCTTTGTCTGTGTCAATAGTTTTACCTTTCTATTGGTTTCTTTGTTGCTCAATTTCATCCCGAGGTATCTTGCATGTGGAGGCATCATGTGATCCATTTCTTTTACAGCGTATGCAGTGCAAATCTGACTTTTCTCCTTCAGAGTGTCTACCCCCCCTGCCTCTGAAATATCTTCCTCTTCCTCTTCAACCACCTCTTCCTCTGGAAGAATCTTGAGCAGGACCCTTTTCTTTATGAGCAAGGCACACAACCTCTTTAGAAGATTCAGGGGTTGTCTTCTTTCCAAAATCTTTCTCTCTTTCAACAATTTTTTTCACAAGCGAGTCAAAGGTAATATCTTTGAGATTTCCATTTGCTTGCAATGACTCAAGATAATCAGAGTAAGTAGGATATAGTGCCTTGAGAAAAGCAATAAGAGGAATATCCATTTCAACCTTAGTGGCTTTAATATCATGCATTATTGATTTTACTTCGGATGCCAGAGCAAGAGGATCATTATTTTGTAATTCAAGGGTGAAGAGTTTAATCATGAGTTGAACAATTTCAAGTGCAGAGTGTGAGTCATAGAGTTCTTTCAACTTTTGTAATGCTTCAAATGCAATTGAAAATGGTTTGATGTGTTGACTTATCTCTTCACTTATAGAAGTAGTAATTAATGCATATGTTTTGCTATTTTTATTCTCCCAGATGGCGAGCTCTTTGTCAGAGGTAGGTTCAACTGGATCCTTGTCTCCTTCCACAATTTATTAAAAATAAGAGTGTGTTGGAGTTTCATCAACCATTCTGGATAATTCTCTTTTCTAGTGAGAGTTATTCCAACAATAGATATGATTGAATGCATATCGAACAAGGTAATTCTTTCAACGTTCAATGTTCACCCAAATACTGGATTCAAAGTCTGACTGTAACTATCTATGGTAGAAAATAACAGTGGATTATGAGCGGCGGATGAGTGGAGAAACAATGTAGAGGAGGATTTTTGATGGATGGAAGATTGACGGTTATCGGGTCGAAGATCGATGGTTATCAAGGGCAAAGAATTCTAATCGTTAATGGTTATCAGAGAGTGGTTTTAGGGCGATGAGCAGAATATCATGCGGGCTCAAGGTGGTAAGTGGTTTAGAGTGGGGAGCATGCAATTCCATAGAGTGACAGACATGTGGTTCTGATGACATAGAAGAAACTGCTTATATCGTGAGTGAAATAGTCGAGCAAGTTGGCCATGTGATATTGATGTGGGTTGCTAGATCTGAGGTCAAGAGATCTATGGTTGAGGTTGATTGGGAGGAGAGAGAAAAAGGTGAGCATGCCGAGTAGGTAACCACCGTTAACTGATGTGCCCGACATCATCGTCACCCATTGGATCTGAGGGTGGAGATCAACAGTCGAGAATGAGCCCGTAAAACCTCGGGAACTATGTCTGAGTGGGATTCGATAAATGCATCAAGTGATAGAAAAAGAATGATGAATCAATGAAATATGGTGAATATGTCAAACGATGGTGAAATATGGTAAATATGGTAAAAGTATCAACAATTGCATGTTATTCTTCAAACGAAAGGGAAGCAACAAAGAAAAATCAGGCTATTACAACATTATTCAACATAGCAGCAAAGTATTCAAACGATGAACATTTGCAGAGATCTGACAAAGATGTTAGCCTACAAGAGATGTAAAACAGAGAGTGAAGGAGTTAAGAGTTTAAAAAGGAAGGCCAAAAATGGTGCCTGCTCTGATACCATGATAGACCAGGATATAACTCCTCAAAACAAAAACTCTATATTATTCATTCAGGTAGTTCATTATTATATGCAATAGGGAGTGATTGTTCGGTTCATCTCCCAACTCTCTGTTTTCTTTGTTATTTATTTACATTAATATTAATTATAGCTATTCATCCAATCCTTAAGATTAGGAGTCAACAAATTCAATTGTAAAACTTATACAATCTTCTGACTATGGATGACCATTCCCAGAGATCAATCCATGAATAATCGATCTTCAACCTACTTGATTGTTGTTGTTTGCTGCATTTTGTTGATGAATTATTTGACTTGCCACAATGGTGACAAGGATGGAGATCAAAACACTGATCTTCCAGATGACCGATTCTTTGACAATGAAGGCAGTTTGGTTTGACTGCAACTTCAGTTTGCACACATGTTTGTTTGTCTACAACTTTCTCATGGCTTGTTGATGTTATTTGATCAAGAAATCCTACACTGATGAACTTGATCAACTTAGAATAATCAGGGATATGCAAGTTGTTTTCATCTTTGTCATATCCTAATCCTCGTCGATTTTTGTTAATTTGAAGTTCTTCCCATGGCTTGATGATTGGTTTGGAAGAAATTTGAACTGGATTAGGGACTACTTCGACACTTGAAGTTGGTTGGATTAATGACTTGGAATGATTAGCTATATTGTTCAAAGAGTTGGAAGCATCACTCTTCTCTAGCAACTCAGTTCTTTGTATTTGCGACTCCAATTGAAGGAACTCAATCATTTCATGTGCATGTTGAAGATGCACTTGAATATCAGTGGGAGTTGTTTTGCTAATGTTCACCATGTCTCCAGCTGATGAAATCAAATTGTTAATAATTTGGGACAATTGAATGTGTGTCGCCATGTTAGCTTGCTCACTTTGAATTCAAGCTCGCTTGTAGTGTTGCTTATTGTTGATGCTTTAAACACTTGCTAGATTTTTATAACTTGGTTGCTTGAACTCTTGATTTCACACTCACTTGATGACGATCACTTTGCTTGAATGCTTCACTGACACTTTGTGAATGCTTCAATCAACTTCACACTAGCTCATTTGTTGTAGATGTCATGCTTTGAACTTTCACACTTGATTTTGACATGCTCGCTTGCTTGGTTGTTTGAATGACATGCTTGCTTGCTTTGTTTGAATGAAACACTCGCTTGCTTGGAAGATCATCTTATCAAGTTGATGATGGGACGCTTTGTGCTTGTGTACTTAAGCTTGACTACAGGAGCTTGATTAAGTGTTCTTATACTTAAGCTTGCTTATTTTCATGTAATTTTTTAAGCATAATACAAAGAGAGTGTTTTGAAAATCTGAACACAAGTCATGCACACACATTCATTACACATGGTGTACCTAAGATCCCCTTATTCAATTGCAGGCGGATCTAGGACAAAAGCACCACAAAAAATATGCCTTTTTATTAAATAGGTGACAACCAGCTCTTACACCCAAGAAAAACTTTTCAATTACAATATTTTGTTTGTTTGGACTCTTTTTCAAACAACAAATTCACTTCAATGACTGCTCCTTCACTCTCAAAATACTACAACAATTACCTTCCCTTAAAATTCACTTATCACACCAAATATAACAAAAGAATAATTTCACCTCATCACTCCACAAAATCACACCTAATCTCTCCAAAATAAAAAATTTAATGCACCTTTATCTTATCCAAAAAAATTCTATGATCACTTATGTCTCCAAAATACAAAATTCCAATAGTATAAATAAATACATGAGGAACTTGGTCTCAAGATAGTACGTCTATCTTGGACACTATGGTTGAGAAAATATCTCAACAACACACTAATCTAAAAGCCTAACTAGTTGGAGAGAATATATCAACCAACTAAGCCTAAACTGACTCCTAACCATGAGGAACAAACTCAATCCAGAAAGGTAGGATTAAATCCTAACTTTGATGGTTTTAATTAATTTAAATATTTGGACTTAGACTTGTTTTTAATGTGAGAGTGAGGCTAACAAGGAAGAAATTGAATGAAGATGGACAGGTTACCAAAAACAAAGCAAGATTAGTTTGCAAAGGCTATGCACGAGTGGAAGGAATTGCTTTCGACAAAACATTTGCACCAGTTGCCAGAATGGAAGCCATCCGAATGTTTCTCGCCTATGCATGTTCAAGAAAAATAAAAGTCTATGAAATGGATGTTAAGTCCGTATTTATGAATGGCAAATTAGAAGAAGAAGTTTACATCAAACAACCTAAAGGTTTACTATATATAAAAAAAAAAAAGACTATGTTTGCAGGTTAATGAAGGCTCTGTATGGTCTCTAGTAGGCTCCCAAAGCATGGTATGCTTTGTATTGATAGATATCTATGTCAAAAAGGGTTTAAGAAAGGTATTGTTGATAGCAATATTTATGTACAAATAGATAATGATAATTTAACAATCGTTGAGGTATATGTGGATGATATAATCTTTGGTAGCAATGATGATTGACTAAGTAAGAACTTTGCTACAAAGGTGCAAAGTGAGTTCGAGATGTCTTTACTTGGTGAGTTGACATACTTCTTAGGGCTTTAAATATCTTAGCAAGAGAAAGGAATATTTATATGTCAAGCCAAGTACATCAAGGAAATGCTCAAGAAATTCAAAATGGAAGATTGCAAACCCGTCCTTACTCCGATGGTAACATGTTGCAAATTGAGCATAAATGACTTATCTAAGGATGTGGTTCATAGTTTGTACAGATCTATGATTGGTAATCTTTTATATGTGACCAGATGTTATGCAAGCAGTTGGACAAGTAGCAAGATTCCAAGCAGCACCAAAAGAATCTCATATTATTGTCATCAAAAGAATTCTTCGATATCTAAAGGGCACAACAGAATATGGCTCGTGGTATCCCAAGGGCAACAATATCATTATTCAAGCCTTTACAGATGCAGATTGGGCAAGAAGCGTTGATGATCGTAAATAGTAGTCGAGCATCATTCTATCTAAGTGGTTGTCTCGTATAATGGTTGAGCAAAAAGCAAACCTCAATATCATTATCTACAGCGGAAGAAGAATACATTGCAACGACAACTTGTTGTACTCAAGTCCTTTGGATGAAACAAACTTTACAAGATCTTCAATTACAATTCAGTGAACCTATTCCCATCTTCTGTGATAACACTAGTGCCATAAACATCTCCAAGAATCCAGTCATGCATTAAAAAACAAAACACATTCTGATCAAATATCATTTTGTTAGAGAACAAGTCGTTGAAAAGAATATCAAACTTGAATATGTTGGTACAAAAGAAAAAAACGATGATATCTTCACTAAACCTTTACCTTGTGAAGAATTTGAATATATTTTCTAGAAGCTTGGGATTCTCCCAAGTTCTCATTATATTTTCCTTATTCAGAAAATAAAGGGGGAGTGAAAGTGTGTACAAGTCCGCAGGATGGTTGTGTGTTAGGGGGAGTGGAAGTATGTACAGGTCTACAGGATGGTTGTGTGCCAGGGGGAGTTACCCTTTTCCATTGATGTCAAAGGGGGAGAGAAGGAAGTAGGAAGAGGTGCCCTAATCGCAGGGGGAGTACTTCTGTTGCCATCAATGCCAAAGGGGGAGATTGTTGATCTAAAGACGATCTGAGGTTGTCATTGATGTCAACCCAAGCAACACCAATGATGACCCTGAACTTCCATGGCACATTTCACATCACCACTCATGGCTTCTCATCTCATAACCATCATGGGAATACTCTACTCAAAAATATCTTTCTATTGGTATATAGCTATCCTAGTAATTCCTCACGATTTGTAAGTTATTAAAGATTGAAGTTAGTAACCCCAATTACTGGGCTAAAACTCCATGGGGTTGTGGCATGGAATTTATCATTGATTTTGGTCATTGAATAGTCAATAATTAATAATTTTTTAAGCTCCTAAAACCCCTCCAACATTCTCTATAGAAGCTCCTCTCAAATCTATAAAAAGAAATCTCATATATCCTCCAAAAGTAGTGATCGTGGAATTTTTGCTATAACTTTATTTTTGTGAAGTCTTAGATGTTGAAATTAAAACCCATTTGAGTTGAAATATTGATGAACGTCATGAACACATTTCAGATCTTGGTTCGTGATATTTTCAGAGATATGATCTATGGAAGTTAGGGTTTTGGTAGGCTCCCAAATTTCATCTCAAAGAGGTGACCTTGGGAAAATCATCATAACTCTATCTCTGAGAAGTGGATTGGAATTATCTAAAAAGTCGTGGATAGTGCATAGATTGTAGTTTTCTGGGTATCAATTTTAGATTTGAAGGAGGAAACAACAACACACATCACGCCATACAATTTGGCTCTGCTGAACTATTCCATAATTAGGTCATTATGAGAGATTGGGCATAACTTTGTCTTGAAGAATCCAAATCGGGTTAGACCTATGGCATTGGAAAGAAGACTCAGAGGGCTACGACAAGACAAAATATCACATATTGGGGATCTAAAACCAGAGAGATACATCATATTCAATATCGTTCTCCTAGAAGGCAAGAAAAAAACTAGATCAAGTGCTCTCAAGGGGTGCAAAGGACCATACTTTCTAGGGCAGCAAAGAGCAAGGTGAAGCAAAATGATGCAGCGGAGGTAAGATCTAGGTAAGTATATTTTGTATTTGCATGTTCATCTCTTAATTTCATTAGGTTATTTGTATTCTAATTTGTTGTTTTTTTTAGCGCTGACATATGCTCTGTAGGATGAGGTAAGTTTTGCTATTATCATGTCAGGGGTATTTCCTTGAAGACTTTTTGCAAGTATTATATATTCATCAAGAGAAGACTCAATGCATAATCTAATGTTCTGAAGAGTGAGAAAGGGTAGCATGACAAGAGCAGCAATCAAGGTGTAGAACAACAACAAGAATTTCACCACATGAAGTCTTCAAGTGGGCAGCACTGCATACAATCATTGTAAAAGTTATCATTGTACAGAGTCATTGTAAAAGCATCATTGTAAAAGTTATACAAGTTTCTATCTGCCAAGAGTTGAAGAGGCAGTCTCGGGAGATCTACGATCATCATTAGGTGGTTGTGTCATAGTTGGGGTTATGGTCTAGTGTGTTTTCTTCTTCTACTTCATTCTATATCATTGTAAAGTGGACCATTTTCCCTGGTACGGGAGTCCACTCTTCTTTTATTCTTCTATAGGGTGGTAGGGTGGTGTTATGCTGGTGCATGAAGTCACCAACAGGTTCAAGCCTATGAAAATTTGAGGGTGGTAGGGTGGTGCTAGGGTGAATTGTAGCTCATTGGGTGTTGGGGCATCCATTTAGTTGATTACTGAAGAATTTGTGGCATTGGAGTGTCCATCCAATGGGAGGTGGAGAAGAATGCTTTTCTATATTCCAGGAAGTTGTAACTTTATTTTCAATTAGAGTTGAAGATTAAAGAATTAGTAGAAAAGCATTTAGGTGGTTTTTATCCCAGAGGGGGTTTCCACTTTAAAAACTGTGTGCATTTTTGTTCCTTTTGTTTACTGCTATCATTATACAAACACTAATAATAATTGAAGATTATCTAATGCTATAAAAGATTAATAATAATACTAATTGAAAGGAATATTGATTCACCTCACCCCCCCTCTCAGTATTTCTAACATATCTCTCCCTGCACTAGCATTAGTTTTGCATTATTTGAAACAATATATTCAGCTTGTCTCTCTACATGATATAAGTCCACTCCTAATATATTTGCAAGCTCAATTAAAGGAACTCATCCCAATGTGCTTATTTCTGCCTCCATTTCAGTTCTCAGACAATCCTAAGTGATATATTCTTTATCGGAGATGGTATGGAGCAAATCAGAGTCGAGCAACTCTAGCTGTTGAAGAGTATAGACAAGTTCCATGACATTTCTCTCTGACAATCTCATGTTTGAATTTGCTTCCTGTGTTGCATGAAATTGCCTCTGCAATTTCACAAGTTCTGAATCCATCCTCACACCAAATAGGGTGTCAATCCATAGTGGTACCCTACCTGCACCTGAACAATTCAACAACAGGCACAGACTCCACACTGCGCACAATTTTTTATTGTTCACTGCACCAAATCATTTGACATCAACAATGAAAGTAGAAATATAACACAAAATCATACACTCTGATATTCTAGCTTCACAACATAGATTTCAACCTCCAAGCAAGCTCGAGCTAAGTCTCAACCTCCATGTTGACCACCCTGCTTATCCCTCTGACTCATGCGCTTCAAATGCACAACTGCTATAGGAGCATGAGCTGCCAGAGAGAATATTCAACTTAATCATGGAAGCCACAATTCACCACCATGGCAGAGGTGATCCACCAGATCCACCACAGCCAGACCACACAGATCCACTAATCGATTCACTCACGTCACATTGCAGGGAGCCCCTAATCTTGATGAAACTCCACATCCAAGCAAACAGATCTTGATATTCCAAAAAAGGATCTCAGCATCCCTAACCGCCTACAAATAAACAAAATAAAAAGAGAAAAATCACACATACATAGTCTCCAGTTGACAGTCTCCCAACGCAGACCCATCTCCTTCAGAATCAACTTGCAAATGGCAGCTCTCATGGACTTCACACAGTGAATTATGGGATAGCTAGGTTACATTCAATTTACAAGACTAGGCATGTCCTTCAACGCATTCGCATAGTATACAACACCAAATGTGATTTTCAGGTATTCGGTCATCCTTTCCTTGCCAGCGCTTGGTCGTCCTTTCCTTGCCAACAGCCAGATAAAGTGATCAACATATTGTTGTTTTTGACGTTGGTTTCAAGTCTCCAACAAACAAGTCTGATAGACAAACCAAAAAAATGAATGAACAAACAACATTCACCAAACTCTTTATTTCCCTCAGCCTAGGAGGGGCTAAGGACCAGGCCCTCATGGGCTTTGATACCATGTTAACTTTCCTTAAGGAAATCTATATTCTTTGATCAATTATGATATTACAGATATACAAGAAGTGTTGTCTCAAGATAGGGAAACTATCTTGGGCACAAAATCAGTTGGTTGAGAGAATATCTCAACCACACACCAAACTAGGGACATATAGATATAACCACTCCTATATAATAGGAATAGATTCCTTTACATAGAAAGTCACAATTGAGACAAGTAGGGATTACATTTTCCAACATTGTATATATATAGATA